>OVAN01000710.1:0-52078 GCA_900406275.1 Anastatica hierochuntica | reverse complement strand
AGATTCACGATTTTGTTTGGTAATGGTAAGAGTATTATAGAACAAACATTTTGAGAAGGAGCGATCTAAAAAAAACTTGAAAGAAGAGCAAATTACGTTAAACGGTAAATAGACCGTCTATCTGTTACAACATGTCTATCAACAAAAAAGGACAGAGTCGTCATAAAAAAAGGAACAATTGAAAGAAAAAAAAGGTCAATGGCTATTTACTTAATTTTGGATGGTCAACTGGTCAGTTGACCAAATTTCCCTATTAAAAAAATTCTTTTTTTTAAAAGGGTAAATTAGCCAAATATTCAAAAAAACATAAATTAATTAAATATCTCACATAACTGTTTTATTATTTAAGTATCAATGTTTTTTTGTCAATTTTTTCCCACTCTCTCATGGACGAGTGGGTATGTTTTTTTTTAAATCTCTTTTTTCACTTCATCCTTCATATTATTTTTTGATATTTTTTCTTATAAAAGTTTTAAATGAAAATTTTGAATATACAAAAAAAAAATCTAGATTTTTTTCTGAATAAATCATTTTTTGAATTTTTTTGAAACGGATACATATTTTAAAAACAATATCTGTAAACAATATTTTGTCAAAAATAGTACTATTCGTTTGCTCATGAATAACGCTGACATAAACAGCTGAACAAGCCTATAGATTTTAGATAGTATCGGAAACAGATTAATTAAAAATTGAAAGTTGCTACTATATAACAGAATGAATGTAAAAATTAAACTAATCCCACAGTTCCTAAACCATATGATAGACAGTACGGTGATAGAACAATAAGCAGAATTACTATTTGAAATAGCATAAACAGTACGGTGATAGACAGTCTATTTAATTAGACTGTCTATTTTCGCGCGTCTATTAGTTTCACAAATAACTATACATCAAGGGGGGAACAATTTGATTGGGTTTCACTGTTTTATTTGGCAATGTTAAAAGTATCACAGAACAAAATTTTGAGACACATTCTACAAATGGTAACATATAAAGTATGAAGACAATATGACATTAGAAATATAGACATTCTATTTTTGTAGACATTCTATATTTATAGACATACTATTTACTGAAATATTGAATTCTAATAACAACAACCGTAAACTTTAAACTCTAAATGCTAAACTTTAAACTCTAAATACAAATCTTTGGTCACAAAATCTAAACCCTAAACCCTAAACTCTAAATCCAAACCTTATACCATAAACTATGAACGTTGAACATTAAACTCTAAATTCAATCCGCAGACCACACATTGGGGAAATAGTAGAAAATAATTTGAATGAGGTGTTGGATAAGAAGCAAAAATTGTGGACATATATTGGAAAATAGTATTACTATAAAAGAAAATTAAAATTCACATATTACGTGACTTATAACATCTTGACTACTAACATTTAAAATATATATCCGATTTGAAAATTTTAAATTATGCTAAAATTCTTAAAAGATGTATAACTTTTTTAATTGACTAAAATTTTCGCTAATACTTTTTTTCAAATACAGAAATCTATTTAAAGATTTGTTGGGGGTGTTGGAAAAAAAAAGAAAAGAGGACACATGGGTAAGAGTGGAAATGTTGGATATTTTGGTAATTTATGTTGAAGAGAGAGAATTGGTTTTTTAATATTAGTTAAAAACTTAATTAATCTACTTTACATGTATATAGCTTTAAATTTCTCTTTCTAAAATTTGGTATTTCATTGTTATCCATTATCTTATAAAGATTTTCATAAATATCTTATAAAACATTAAAAAAGTCTATTCTTGTAAAACTTTGATCGATTTTTGATCAGATTCTTCCGATCTATTGAATGAACTTGTTCAATGCTTGATCTATGAACTGTGTGAAGAATCGTTGATGCTAAAGATGACACAATCGAATTTATCCAGTTCAGGCGCTATACCGCACCCTACGTCTGGCCGAGGCTTTCCCCGGAATCCACTAAGAGATAGAAACCACTGTCACCGATTACAAAGCCTCACCGAAAAACACTCAAGAAAAGAAACTCTCCGATCGTAACCCTTTTCTTTGTTTTCCCCCAGATTACAACAATGAATCTCTCACCCGAAACCCCAAATTGAAAAATCTGCTCTCTCTCTCTCTCTCGATTCTTTAGCTACTTATAGCTCTTCTCCTTCTAACGACTCTGTAACAACCTGAACCGATTGCAACAGTGGCTCTAACGGCTCTCTGAGTCGAGAATTCAATCTGAGAGAGATGAAATCTCTTGAGGCAAAACGGTGACGTTTTCTTGAGACTAATAATCATGGATAACCAAGTCTCTAAACCGATCTTCGATTCCGGTTTACTTACTCAAATTCATTCCTAACCTTCTGAATAAGACTGAGTGTTTGACCAATAATCACAACAAACTCCACCTTGGTCAACACTCTCCCATCTCTTAGTGAATCCCACCTCGGATCGTCGCCTGATCATTCATCAGACATTCCCAACAAGTCTAACAACTGCTTAAACTTGTTGACTGGTAATACCTTTGTAAACACGTCCGCTGCATTTTCACTTGTATGAACCTTTGACAGCTTGATCTCACCATCATTCACCTTGTCCCTTATAAAATGCATCTTTAGTGCCATGTGTTTAGTTCTTCCATGAAAAACATTATTCTTGGCCAATGCAATACCACTCTGTGAATCACTGAATACTTCTATTTGCTCTTGCGGATATCCAAACTCTCTTATTAACTCTCTTAGCCACACAACTTCTTTGGCAGCCTCAGTCATTGCAAGGTATTCTAATTCTGTAGTGGACAAGGCTACTACCTTTTGTAGACTTGATCTCCAACTGATTGCACATCCTCCTGACACAAAAGTATAACCTGTAACTGAGCGTCTTCTATCCAGATCCGCAGCAAAGTCTGCATCACAGAACCCATAGACCTTGAACTCTGAGCAACTCCTGAACACTAAACTTGTTCTAGTAGATCCTCTCACATACCGCAATATCCATTTGACAGCCTCCCAATGTGACTTTTATAGGATTGCTCATGTATCGACTCACCATTCCTACAGCATAAGCAAGATCAGCACGAGTACCTGTCATCCCTTACATCAAGCTCCCTACTGCATTACAGTATGGTATTGATCTCATAAATTCTGCTTCTGCCTTTAATTGATCCTCTTCAGCTGCTCTAAGCTTAAAGTGTGCTCCCAAAGGTGTATTCACTGCTTTAGCTTTGTCCATACTGAAAGTTCTCAACACCTTCTCCATGTACTTTTCTTGTGAGAGTCTAAGTATACCTTGCTTCCTGTCTCTGTATATATCTATTCCGAGAATCCCCTGAGCAGCTCCAAGGTCCTTCATTTCAAACTTGGAGCTCAACCTCTTCTTCAGGTCTGAGATCAACTTCATATTCTTGCACGCTACCAACATGTCATCCACGTACAACAAAAGATATATGTAGCACTCATCAACCTGTTTAATGTAGACAGAATGATCTTGATTACTTCTGTAGAATCCTATTTCCAACATAAACTCATTGAACTTTTGATTCCACTGTCTTGGACTTTGCTTGAGGCCATACAAAGATTTCTTTAGAAGACACACTTGATTCTCTCTTCCTTTCACAACATACCCCTCAGGTTGTGTCATGAAAATCTCTTCCTCTAAGTTCCCATGGAGAAACGCTGTTTTTACATCCAATTGTTTCAGCTCCAAATCTTCCTGTTCTACCACAGACATAAGATACCTTATTGACACATGCTTGACCACAGGTGAGAATATTTCCTTATAGTCTAGACCTTCTGTTTGAGCAAAACCTTTTGCTACAAGTCTTGCTTTAAATCTTAGTTCTTCAACCCCAGGTATACCAAATTTCCTCTTGAAAATCCACTTACACCCAATTAACTTTCTGTTCTGAGGCTTCTCCACCAGAACCCAGGTAAAGTTTTTATACAGTGACTCCATTTCCTCATCTGCAACTGACTTCCATTTGTCTCTATGTTGATCTCTCATTGCTGACTGAAAGTCTTGAGGTTCAACTATTTCTCCATCCTCTGAGACAAACATGGCCAGATACATGTAGTCATCATACTTTTTAGGCATCCTTGTTTCTCTTCTGGTTCTGTCTCTTGCTAACTGGTAGTCTGCAAGTCCTGCTGGATCATTCTCTGTTACATCAGGTTCATCCTCATACATTTCCTCATTATCTGTGTCTGCATCTAGTTCTTGTATCTGTCTCTGATTATCTCCACCAGAAGCAGATCCCTCTTCTGAAGTTATCCCCAAAATGACATCCAAGAAGGCCGTATTCCTTTTCCCAACCTTAGCTTTCTGAGATACCATATTCTTGTACATCTGTTGCTCATTGAAGGTTACATTTCTGCTTAATAAGCACCTCTGTTCTTCAATTGACCACAACTTGTCACCTTTTACCCCTTCCGGATACCCAGGAAATACCCCTCTTTTAGCTCTTGGTTGTAGCTTACCATCATTAGCATGATAGTAGCAAATACTGCCAAATCTCCTAAGGTGATCATATTTGGGTGCAGTCTTTGACCAAAGTTCTTCTGGTACTGATCCTCTTATTGTTGTTGAAGGTGTCCTGTTCAAGAGATATACCACTGTGTTTACTGTCTCAGCCCAGAATGTGTTAGGCATCCCTGACTCTATAAGGAGACTTCTTACTCTCTCCAGGATGGTCCTATTCATCCTCTCCACAACTCCATTTTGTTGTGGAGTATATGGTATTGTTTTGTGTCTTGAGATCCCATTTAGATCACAAAAGTCGTTGAACTCCTTGTTGCAGAACTCAAGGCCGTTATCAGTCCTAAGTTTCTTGACTTTAAGGCCAGATTAATTTTCTGCAAGTGATTTCCATTTCACAAAATTCCCAAAGGCTTGATCTTTTGTACTCTCAAAATGAACCCATATTTTCCTGGAGAAATCATCTATCAAACTCAAGAAGTAGTGACAATTACCAAGTGAAGCAGGTACCCCTGGAGACCCCCATAAGTCAGCATGTATATACTCTAAACATTCTTGACTTGAATGTCTTGAAGTTGCAAAGCTTGCCTTGTGTGCTTTGCCAAACACACAACTCTCACAGAACTTGAGAGAGGAGATCTTTGCATTCTGCAAGTATCCTTTCTTTATTAGAGTATCCATAGCCTTTTGTCCCAGATGCCCAAGCCTGCTATGCCACAAACTTGTCTCATCCTGCTTACATACTGCATTTGACTCACCAGAGCAGCTTGTTCCATCTAGGAAATATAACTTTCCCAACCTTTTAGCAGTTAATACAGTTCTATCTCCTTTCTTGACCTCCAAAATCCCATTTGAAGATGAGAAAGAACATCCTTGGCTTTCAAAAGTACCAAGAGATAGGAGATTTCTAGAGAACTGGGGTACATATCTAACATCTTTGATGGATACTAGATTTCCCCTAGGGGTCCTTATGTTTATACTACCTATTCCCTTTACTGCAGAAATACTCTCATTAGCCATCCTCACTGCCCCAGCTTCAAACTCCTTCAGGTTTGTAAGCCAGTCTTTCCTTGAGGTCATGTGAAAGGTACACCCTGTGTCAAGGATCCATATCTCATTGAAGTCTATAACTTCGGCTGCATTTGCTTCTTCTACCAACAAGGACTCTACAAAGTCAATAGATGTGACCGCTGAAGCCTCAATTGGTTTGTTCATTGCTTGGGAGTGAGACTTCTTTGGACAATTCCTTTTGAAATGTCCTTCTTCTCCGCAAATCCAGCATGCGGGTTTTCCACCTTTGCCTTTGTTTTTGACCTTGTTCTTGCCTTTACCCTTATTCTGATTTGAGTATTTTGTGAAGGTCTTGTTCTTGTTATTTGAGTAAACATACAACCCCTCTCCTTGAGACTTTTGAGTCTTGTAACCAGTTTCTAGCTCAAGTTGCTTCGAGTTTATAGCACTTATAACTTCTTCAAATGTTAGAGTAACTTTTCCGTATGTCAGCGTATCTCGCAGGTGATCAAACTGCTTTGGCAGAGACATCAGAAGAAGAATGGCCATATCTTCGTCTGATATTGAGACTTTGATATTTTCCAGATCAGTTATAACTCTCAAGAACTCATCAATGTTGCTTTCAATTGACACTGACTCATTCATCTTGAAACCATATAACTTCTGTTTCAGATATATTCTATTTGGTAAAGACTTAGACATGTACAAAGAATTTAAGATCCTAAGCATACCAGCAATTGTACTTTCCTTAATGATCTTCCTAAGAATCTGATCTGTAACACTAAGGATGATAGTACTGCGTACCTTTCTTTGCTTTTCTGCAAGAGAAGTAACACCTTCCTTTGATTCTGAGGACTCTTTCTCACTGGACTTTCCTTTTGATTCTGCTTCCTTCGATGTATCTCCTCCCTTAGCTATCTCTAGTTCCTGAACTCTCAACGCATCCATCAAACCAAGGATCTGCAGGTGCGTCAGAAGTTTCTCTTTCCACAGATTGTAGTCGATCACTCCATTGAACTTCTCCATCTCGATTCTTGCGGAAGCCATCGAGGTGATTCGTTTCCATCGATCGCTTAAGAAATCTGATGTTGAATCACACACGAACACCTGGTGCTCTGATACCAATTCTTGTAAAACTTTGATCGATTTTTGATCAGATTCTTCCGATCTATTGAATGAACTTGTTCAATGCTTGATCTATGAACTGTGTGAAGAATCGTTGATGCTAAAGATGACACAATCGAATTTATCCAGTTCAGGCGCTATACCGCACCCTACGTCTGGCCAAGGCTTTCTCCGGAATCCACTAAGAGATAGAAACCACCGTCACCGATTACAAAGCCTCACCAGAAACACTCAAGAAAAGAAACTCTCCGATCGTAACCCTTTTCTTTGTTTTCCCCCAGATTACAACAATAAATCTCTCACCCGAAACCCAAAATTGAAAAATCTACTCTCTCTCTCGATTCTTTAGCTACTTATAGCTCTTCTCCTTCTAACGACTCTGTAACAACCCGAACCGATTGCAACAGTGGCTCTAACGGCTCTCTGAGTCGAGAATTCAATCTGAGAGAGATGAAATCTCTTGAGGCAAAACAGTGACGTTTTCTTGAGACTAATAATCATGGATAACCAAGTCTCTAAACCGATCTTCGATTCCGGTTTACTTACTCAGATTCATTCCTAATCTTCTGAATAAGACTGAGTGTTTGACCAATAATCACAACATCTATGATATGAAAAATGGTAACATAAAATTGATATTTCTAAAAAAATTTCAAAATCTTATAAATATTTGAAGCTTGAACTTTTTATTTTGTTAAATAGCATAAATATGATATTTTGTTTTCATTCAATAAAAGTTTTAATATTTTCTATCATGTTTCTTTTGACCATATCAATAACAAAGATATAAAATACAACCTCCATTAACTTTAATAAATCATTGGAATAATTGTCAAAAAAAAACAAAAAAACGATATATTTATTCTTATCGTATAAGTTTTTATCTGTCCCATTTGCTCCTATATTACCCTTTCAATAATCATAATTGATGAAAAAATAGTAATTTGTTTAAAAATTAAACGTATGGGTACTGCTAGGGTCCTTTCAAAGGCGATTTCGCTAGGTCATCTATATCCACCATCTTGTTTGTAGATCCTCGATGTTTTCACGCTTTTCTCTATTTCTAGAGGCCATATCCATTCTTTTACTGCCCTTGCAGTCATTTTGCTCCTTGTTTTTCTCCAATCTCCAACCTAATCACAACAATTCTGGGTTGCCAGCCTCTGCTATATTTGCGGCTCAAGTTTCCTCAAAATCCAACGTTGTGAATCGTTATGCCAGAGAGGAGAAGGGCAAGGGTCTTCAGACTCACAATCTATGGGCCGTGAGATTCCTACTCGACTCCCTAACATTGACAACTCTGATCTCATCAATGATAATCGGCTTACCCTAATTGTTAGGGCCATGAATGAAGAGATTCAACGTCCTTCGGTAGTAATCAACTTCATGCCCCAATTATGGGAAATTCGGGGTCAAGTGGAAGGGATAGAACTCAGAAGAAAGGTTGAGCTTCAAGTTCAAATTGGAGGAAGATATGAAAGAGGTTCTCCAAAAAGCTTCGTTTCACTATAAGTGATGGATGCTTGTGATTCAAAAATGGGAACTTGTCATATCCGAGTCCTTCCCTTCGCTAATACCCTTTTGGATAAAGGTCATGGATCTCCCAATTCACGATTGGAAGAAAGATATTCTGAAAGCCATTGGAAATGAAATTGGATTGTTTCTGGACTACGATACGAGAGAAGGGTGTGTTAAAGTGGTGGTTAATGCCCTCAAACCTCTGTTGATGAAGAAAATTTTTACCTTCCCGACGGGAGAAGTTGCCACTTTTGAATTCATCAATGAAAAAATGGAGCGTCATTGCTTCACTTGTGGCACCCTGTCACATGAAAAGAAGGACTGTAACATGAGAAGAGACTCTAAACCGGAACCACATTACCTCAACCTTAACCAATCCACTTGGGACTAGACAAACTGAGAATAAAAGCACGAAAAGAATCCATGACAAGGATAGTTCCTCACTACCGGTATGAGGACAATGACAAGAGGGACTACCACCTCCCTAAGCAATCACACAGAGTATCTCCTTCAAACCTGGATCACCACCGGAGAACCGCGAATTACTCCCCTCCTCC
This sequence comes from Anastatica hierochuntica, assembly GCA_900406275.1. Taxonomy (NCBI): domain Eukaryota; kingdom Viridiplantae; phylum Streptophyta; class Magnoliopsida; order Brassicales; family Brassicaceae; genus Anastatica; species Anastatica hierochuntica. The sequence goes on along the minus strand of OVAN01000710.1, from coordinate 43,414 downwards.
TCCTAGAAGATGCTGCAATTCCACTAAAACAAAGAAGTGGCGACAAGAACCTCACCGGAGTGATCTTCGTTTAGTGGAGAATGGATGTTTTCCTATCCACAGAACTCTTCCTCCTAGTGAGGATTGTTATCGGTAGAGTAGAGAAGCTCCTGAGAATAGTCAAAACATAGGCTTACATCCCCAAGACAAACCTTCCTTACATCGCAAGGAATGGGTTAGGAAAGATCATCAAGCCTTGGTGGAGGGGCAAAAGAGTGAAGATTACTACCAGAAGAGATCCACACCACCATCAAGCCATGGGAGAAGCCATGTAAGATCCATAAAACAACAAGATACCAACTCCAAGAAGTTAAAACACCTATATTTGATCGATTAGAGAGCATATTTCTTGCAATATCCAAGAGGCCAACTCTAGAGCGTCTCTCTATCGGGCCACCGATAATGGACAAGGTTCTCCAATCGGGACGGACAATACAAGCTAACTTGTGGATCTCAGCAAAAGCACAAGAGAAATTACATAATAGACAAGAAATACTACAAGAAAATGTGCATCAACAGGGTTTGTCCTCCTGCACTCAAACAACATCAGCAAGGGCCCATGAATGATAGGTCCGACAGAAAATCTGCTTAGATGTCTCGTCGGAAGCTACCGTCCAAGATGTTCCAGGTCTTGAGCCTCGGGTCCCGATTGCTTTTAGAATAGGATTTTCAGATCCCATTAGAGAACCGTCGAGGAAAAGTCAGAGTAAAAGAAGAGTACATCCAAAGAAATCATCCAAGAAGAAAGGAGTTACAAGCCCCCTTGATGGGATAAAACGTAAGCTTCTTTCGACTAAGGTGTTGGCGTCACCGAAGAAAAATAACTCAACCTCTAAGCAACCGTCAGCAGCGACCAAGTTGACCTTTATTCATCGTGTTGAGGACCAACTCACACCCACCTATGCTGGTATTACATCCTCTCTTAAGGCTAAAATGCCTTCCACTATGCAAGGTTCGATGGTTATCCGTAAACCATCAAAGTTTCAGTGATTACAACAAGTTGGAACTGTCAAGGTCTTAGGAACTCTTTGACAGTTTGACGCCTAAGTGAATTGAGGCAGAATCTCTTCCCAGACATCTTGTTCCTAATGGAGACGAAAAATCAAGAAGAGTTTGTATTACAAGTAGTTCGACATTTGGGTTAGGATAAATTCTGTATTGTACCTTCATCAGGATTGAGAGAAGGATTAGCGCTTTTCTGGGAAGATGATGTAAACTTTGAAGTGTGAGTTTGTTTTTCTAAGTATATAGATGCTTTAATCTCTTACCAGCACGCTCATATCTATATAACCTTTGTTTATGGCGCACCAGTCAAGAAAGATAGATTAAAAGTCTGGAATGATATCTCAACCATATTTACTAATAGAGAAGTTGCTTAGCTACTAACGGATGACTTTAATGACATCTTAGACTACAATGAAAAGAAAGGTGGACCATCACGACATGAAGGATCTTACACGGACTTTAGAATGTTGGTATCGTTGAATGGCCTCTGAAATGTGAAACACTCCGAGAATCCACTTTCTTGGAGGGGAGTCCGCTATGACCATATGGTCCATGTCCGACTCGATAGGTCACTCTCAAAGAATGCTTGGATAGAGTGTTTCCCTTCGGGTAGATCAGAGTACCTTCTCTTCGAGGGCTCCAATCATAGGCCTTTAGTCACCTTCCTTGATGAAACACGGGTGAAGAAAAAGGGTATGTTTCGCTTTGATCGTCGACTTTGCGAAAAAGAGGAGATATATGACTTAATCTCCAACGCAAAAATTTCTGGTTGCGAGCCGAACCCGGGGATGTAGATACTAAAATTTCTCTTTGTCGTAGAGAGATAGTGAGATGGTTTCGCGAACAGAGCATAAACAATGAAAAAACCATCTCGGAGAACAAAGAAAAGCTGGTAGCGGCATTATCAAGCATGACCGCCGAACCAGAACACATCGCAACTCTTAAGCAGACTCTACCAAAAAGCATATAAGGAGGAAGAGTCTTATTGGAAACAAAAAAGCCGTGTGTTATGACTTCAAGGAGGGGATCAAAACACGTCATTCTTCCACACTGCCACAAAAAATTGAAGAACTTGTAACCGATTGACAGTGATAGAAGACAAGCATGGTGTAGGCCACTTTATGGAGGAAGAGATCTCGGGAGTTATATCTGACTACTTCTAGGAAATCTTCACGTCATTGTCCACCAATGACTACAATGTGGTCCAGGAAGTCTTGGAACCGAAGGTCTCACCAGCCAACAACCTCCTTCTTACCAATCCTCCGAGCGACAAGGAGATAGAGGGGCTGTGTTTGCGATTCATGTTGGTAAGACACAATGCACGAACGGTTTCTTGGCGGCTTTTTCACTCATTTTTGGCCTATCACCGGCTCAGATATAGCGACAACGGTTAAGGCTTTCTTCAAGTTTGGTTCCCTTACCAGGCAGTTGAATGATACACATGTGAGGCTTATGCCCAAGATATCGAACCCAACGAAAGTTTCGGATTATCGGCCAATTACACTTGGCAACGTCTTTTATAAGATCATTGCAAAGACCTTAACATGAAGACTCAAACTGATTCTCCTGAATCTAATCTCCGATAACCAATCGCCTTTTGTTGCGGGAAGAGCCATATCTGACAACGTACTCATAACCCATGAAATTCTCCATTACTTACGACTTTCCAAATCACAAAAGAGAGGAGCTATGGCGGTTAAGACCGACATGAGCAAAGCCTATGATAGGATTGAATGGGGTTTTCTCCTAGCGGTACTAATGAGATTTGGCTTCCACGACATGTGGATTAAGTGGATCATGGAATGTGTTTCATCGATATCTTACTCCTTTTTGATTAACGGTTACCTCAGGGACGAATCTACCCACAAGAGGATTAAGACAGGGTGACCCACTCTCACCGTAGTTGTTTATTCTATGCACAGATGTCCTCTCAGGACTATGAAGAAAAGCTCAAATAAATGGGTCGTTGCCTGGGATTAAAATATCGAACGATAGCCCACCGATCAACCATCTTTTATTCGCGGACGACACAATGTTTTTTGCCAATATAAGGATGGGAGTATCAGGTCACTATGCAACATCCTCACCACGTATGAGAAAGTCTCCGGCCAATCCATCAACTTCCAAAAATCATCCATCGCATTCACCTCAAAGCCTCCCCCCCCCTCACGCATAAACGACTTAAAGTGAAAGGAATGCTCAATATTCACCAAGAAGGAGGTGCAAGGAAATACTCGAGTCTCCCTGAGCACTTTGGGAGGAAGAAACGTGATATTTTCACATCAATTGTTGGTCGAATTCGACTCAAAGCTCAAAGCTGGTCGACACATTTTTATCAACCACGAGCAAAGAGATTATGCTTAAATTGGTTCTTTCGGCAATCCCCTCTTATGTGATGCCAGGTTTTAAACTTCAACTCTCTTTGTGTAAAAGGATTCAATCAGATTTTACAAGATTTTGGTGGGGTGATACGTAGGCATGGGCGTTTGGGTATTCGGTTCGGGTTCGGTTTGGGTAATTCGGGTTTCAGTTCTTTCGGTTCTTATATCGAAGATCCGTTCGAGTATTTTTTTAGTTCGGTTTGGTTTGGATTCGGGTTCGAGTATTTCGGGTATTTATCTTAAGAACCGAAAAATACCAAGTACTTATTTGGATATTTTTGGTTCTAGTAGTTTGGTTACTTTAAGTACTCGGAGTACCCAAAAATACCCAAAATACTAGAGTAAAATACTAAAAAATATCTAAATTATTTAAAATATCCAAAATACTTTTAAAATGAATAATATTTAGAAATAAAAATTATAACTTTGATTATATATATTATATATTAATATAAAACATAAATAATATTTTGTATATATAACTATTTTCGGGGGTATTTCAAGTACTAATTCGGTTCTCGGTTCGGTTCGGGTTCGGTTCCGGTTCTTTCAGATATTGAGTTTAAGATCCGATCGGATATTTCAAAAATTCGGGTTTGGGTTCGGGTCTACTTTTTCGGTTCGGGTTCGATTCGGTTCTTCGGGTTTGGGTATTTTGCCCACCCCGAGTGATACGCCAGGAAAAAGGAAAAGGAGCTGGCAAGCTTGGGATAATCTCACCACACCGAAGAATACAAGAGGTTTAGGCTTCATGATATAGAGACCTTCAACGATGCATTGCTAGCTAAACTGTCTTGGAGATTAATACAATTCCCGTAGACATTGTTCGCGAAGGTGCTGAGAGGTAAGTATTGCCGAGAGGTTGAGCCCATGCAATGTACCTTACCATCGAACCCATCACACGACTGACGGGGACTTATGACATGGAGGTGATTCGCCAAGGAGCTGGGTGGCTTATTGGATTCGGGGAAAAAGTGAGAGTTTGGGATGATCCATGGCTCTCCACAACGGAATATTTAAGACCCATCGGACCTCCCATTGTAGAGAACAAGCACCTACTTGGCTCTGATCTTATCCATCGTGAGTCTTAGACCTGGAACTTGTAGGTGATTCGCGAACATCTACCACATCATGAGTCATAGATACGGTTCATTCCCTTAACCGATAGACGTGTGAGTGATAGACTGGCTTGGCTACCGACTAACAATGGCAAATACTCCTCCAAATCTTGTTATAGTGTTACAATGATGCCTCGTGTGACACAACCATGTTGAGTATTCAACTAGCAGAAGAACATGTACAAAGTGGCTACGGTTCCCAAGATCTGAATCTTCCTGTGGAAAGCTTTAACGAGAGCCTTACCCACCGGTGAAGAGCTTAACATCAGGGGAATGAATAATGCATCAAGCTGTAAGCGTGGTGGAAGATAGGAGTTGATTAACCAAATCTTATTTGAGTGTTTCTTTACTCAAAAATGTTGGGATATAGCTCCTATCCAAGTTCCCTGCTTCAATCAAATCCCGACCATTGAGATCTTCCTGACGGCAGCTACGATCTTCAGGAATCTCCCTGCTACTGGACTCGCTGAGCCTTTCCTATACGCCTGGATTTGTTGGGGCATTTGGAAGGCCATAAATAACTTGATTTTCACAGGCACAAGCTTCTCTGCGGAAGACACGATTACAAAAGCTATATTGCAAGCTAAATACTAGTAGGGAGCTCAAGATCTGCTACCACTTCAGGACAGTGACAGCAGGCACGACCACCGAAAATAGAGAAACCGAGAGGGATACTCTCTTTTGTGGATGCCACTTGGTGCGCGTCTTCCTTGAGATGTTGTTTAGGAATCATTTTCCATTCATATACGGAGGTAAACGTTGGTGAACTTTCACACACTAAAGAGAATGTCTTGTCTCCTCTCTGAGCCGAAACTTTTGCAGTCATGGAGCCTCTCCTTCGGGAAAAACAAAGGAGGATGAAGACAATCCATGTGTTCTTAGACTCACAAAGTCTAGTCAACCTTCTTAACAATGGTGAAGACAATATTGAGTTATTTTCTTCTTTAGACATTATTAGGAACTTAGTGAGTGACTTTGATTTTGTAACTCGAACTGAGTTGCTTGCTATTTGATTCTAATAAAGAACTTGGTGACAAAAAGAAAAGTTTTACCAGCCAACAAATTGTAAGAAAATAAGAAAGATGGAAAAAATACTTATATCAACATACTTATATATTTTTATTTAAGAAATTTTAAATAAAATTTTCAAATTTTGTTCTACCAAAAACAGATTTTAGGTTCTGTCAAAAAACGACAAAGTGGAACTAGAATTCCATGTTTTGTTAGACAATCTACGTATATTAGAACGAATACTCTAATTTTCAATGTAATTCTAAATCGTTGGAATATTATATTTATAGCTTTCAAAGCAAGTTGCAAAATTTTGGAATAAATCGTCCACTTTTACACTATTATTCTAATATTTTTAAAATAAGTATTCTGAAAATACTCAAATATCTACAGATTGTAGAATTACCTTTCAAACCTCTTTTTTTATTTCTATGCGAAGTGATAACATTATTCTACGGATAATCACGATCATATCTCCGAAAATATGAAAAGTGCAGTTAGTAAGTATTATGAATATATTTGCAAATCTTTTTATTTTCATATTTGATTATCTATGGATTTTCTTTAAAAAAAAGTTGAAACAATACAAATTGTCGTTTGTTTTTCATAGACTCAATCATTGGATTTCACAAACTTTTCTTATTCGATGATGCATATCTATGTGTCATGTGGTGTGTGGGAATTGGATGCATCTACAAGATGAAGATTCTCGGTTGATGAAGAGAAAGGGGAAGGTTACTAGTTTTGGAATCGAGCTCCACCTTAGAAGAGTAAAAGAGAATGGTTTTGGACGATTTTGGTATCGAAGAGGATCCCAATTTCGAGTTGAGTTATCTACCTAGCGACTTGATCAATACTTTTGGATTCCCATCCGTGATCATTTCAAACAATTGGCAACTGAACAATTTTGTTGGTTTTGTTAAGAAGAACGCCTCTCATCGATGTTGTGTAACATATAAAAGAAAGGTTGGCAATCCGAATAAAGGCCACATTGATCTTAATATGGCGTCTACGGATTCAACTACTACTGAAGAGGATCAAAATTCTTGTCACAATGGGAACGATATTGTCATGGATGATATGCATAGAGAGAAGAAGAACGAAAAGATGAAGCAAGTCGACATTGATGGAGATGATTATGGTGCTGAGACCATTATCTGTAAAAAAGAAAACAGAGGAAATTTGTCATTTTCTTTGGTCGAGCCTGTTAAGAAGGACCAACTTTTTCGCAAAAAAATTGTGTTGAAGTCGACGCTCGAGATATTTGCGACGAAGCATAACTTTATCTACACGGTTATCAAATCCGATAGGAAGGTATGATTATTAGGTGCGAAGATATTGCTTGCAATTAGTCTGTTCGAGCATAATGTTTGAAAGAATCCACATATTTTATTATTAAAAAGTATGTCGGTGAACATTTGTGCTCACCTTCAAGCATAACAAATTCCGGTAAGACTCCTTTAGTGAAGAAAATAGGCGATCTGATAATGCATAAATACGAAGGTGTCAAGGAAAGGTCTAAACCTAATGATATTGTATAGACTTAGCGTATTGATCATGGATGTGAGATCTCATATTCTTTAGCATGGGATTCTCGTGAATACAATGCTGTCAGAGGAATTCCGAAGAAGAGTTATGGGAAAATACCAAAGTACTTGAACATGTTTGGAGAGGCTAATCCGGAGACACATTCTTCGTATGAGAATGAAATTGATGGTAGATTTCAATATTTATTTATTTCGTTTAACCAATCATTTAGAGGGTTTAACAAATTCATCAGGCGTGTTATTGTTGTTGATGGGACGTTTTTGAAGAGTAAATACAAATGAGCTCTATTGGTTGCAACTGCTTTAGGCGGCAATTCAATTTTTTAATCCTATTGTATTCGGGGTAGTCGACTCTGAGAATGATCGTTCTTGGGATTGGTTTTTGAGACAACTAAAGGTTGTTATTGCTAATGATTATGGTTTGGCTTTCATTTCGAACATGCATGGGTCAATCGCTAAGGCACTTGAGAACGTGTATCTAGTTGCTACACATGATATTTGTATTCATCATTTTGTTGAATAATGTGGTGACATATTTCAAGGGGAAAGGATTGGCTGGGTTGATTTCAAAGGCATCAAAATCTTATAGAGTTGTTGATTTTCAGGAGAGGCTTGTTGATGTTTAATATTAGTCCTGCCATTGGAAAACATCTAATGGAGACTGATGTGCAAAAAATGGGCTAGATGTCAATCTCTTGGATACAAATATGACATTAGGACTACCAATCATGTTGAATCTATAAATTCTGCATTATGTTCCCCGAGAGAGTATCTAGTAATTGTTTTATTTGACATTATCTAGGAAACGTTGACACAAAAGTTTTTTAGGAGTAAGAAAAAGATTTCAAAGCGTGCACATCCATTGACCATCAATGCGGAGAAAAAGGTTGATAGGAAAATTGAGAAGGGCAAACCGTTTGTAGTTTACCTCGTCGACGAGAGTATGTTCCTTGTTAGAGGGGATGTAAATCACTTGTTAGTTGATTTATCAGTTACTTGATCGTAAAGAGAATTCAGTTTTGGGCTTACAATTACACAAACACATCACTAATAAGACCAAAAATTATCAAACAAATGAGGGACTTTGTACTAAGGCCCATTAGCTATTAAAAGGTTTCTAATATAATTCGTCGGAAAATATGCTAAGTGTTGTCTTTGTTTAGTATTTGTATTTGTTATGTAAAGTACTTGTTTATTTTAGGGTTTAAGGATATATTTAAGGACTCGTTTAAGGTTTTGACTAATATTAGTGACATGTATTTCATATGTTCTAATATATGAGATAATGTCGATCCAAAAAATCATCTCTAAAACCATTACGTTAACCATTGAGAATCCTAATAACCAAATGGACAAACATTACGTTAAACATTAAGAAACCTAATAAGAATACTAACTCTCACTTAATCTCCACAACTTCACAAGGCTCACTCGGTGGAGGTTCATACTTTGTCATCCTATCAATCAACTCGGGGTCATCAGTTGCTTCCCGTAGATCCCATATAATCTTGTACCGAGCTTCCTCAATGCTATCATCGTCCACGAGTGGCATCTCCATCCCAAGCAAGTGGCATTTGATGAATTTCAACGCGTATACACCACAGTCACATGCACTTTTGTTTAAGCTACCTATAGGGGCATAGAAAACAGTGCAAGGAGTGAGATTGAGATGCTTCTAAAACCTCGGTGGATATGCCTTGACTATACAGGGAACAAGGGCTGCGAATGCTTCCACCTCATTGATCTTTTTTTTACCCTGGCAAGCGAATACTTCCATAGTCTTATTCATGAAACTGATACATAACGATATCCAGTGATTACCACTGATCCATAAAGGAATATACATTAGATCCACATCAATACTCCACAATTTCTGTGTCCTTCCATGACTTGGCCGCTCACTTCTGCCATATTCCAGTAGCACTTTGTCCATATTGTACTTCTTCTTACCCTTCAAGAAGTTTGTGCATTCTCTTTTAGTGAGGTGTCTGAATAGGTATGTCATGAAAGTGACACGGCCTTGTTTCCATCATTAAAGAAGAAGAAGAAGAAGAAGGAGAAGAAGGAGAAGAAGAAGAAGAAGAAGAAGAATACAAAGAGAAAGATGCATGGGAGGACTAAGATGAAACTATCTCGTCTCGTTTAATTGGTTTCGTTAGTGATATTCCCATTACCGTGGTTTTAAGATTTGTTAGATTTTTTTAAACTTGAATATACATATTTCATTTGTGACAAAAAAATAAACAAATGAGAACATACAATGGTTGACTGTAACAAACTTGTTGCCTAGATTTTCTCTTGAAAATCAAAGATATTATATTTAAAAGTTTTCAGTTTTATCTCAACACTTTACCAACTTTGATGAATTATATTTTAGAATAATATTTTCTAATTTTGAATTATTTAAAATTATATATAAATCAATCAAAATTAACACATTACAATCAAATCTTTTAAAATACTTTCAAACACATTGTCTACTACTGAAAGTACAATAAAAAATACTTCTATTGTCAATTACATCAAAAGACATTTAAAAAAAATTTCAATACCACCCTCTTAATATATAAAATCCATTGTAAATAGAACTCAAAAATTGAATGGTTACCGTGTTTTGAATCCATTCTTTTTTTATTCATAACGCGATTAGCGAGCTCAAAGTTTATCGTAGTTGGATCGAATTGTAGATCTCTAAAACATAAATCAATCACAAAGATATATTAGTAACAACCACAAAACATGTAAATAGATAAAGGATATCGAGTTACGTGGGTGAGAATGACCAATCTTAAAGTTTTTGTCAATCCTCTTCTATGTTTTCGTAACTTAACTGTGGTTCTAGTTTCGTACTGGGCATGAATGAAGTTCTTGGAGTCAACCATTGTAATGGATCTTCGCCTTTTACTTAAGAATGATCAAAACTTTGACAAATGAATCTTGAGATAGGTCCTTCATGCAACTTTTCAAGCACTCTTGTGTACCCATTCCAAGACCAATTTCTTATGATTGTGTAAAGTTTGCTCTAGAAATTAACATTGAAATCATTACTTTCAAAGTATGTCATTTTCCCAGCTTATTTATTGGCAACAACAATACAAAATTAAAAATGACAAATATGTACAAGAAGTCATTACACAAGCACATTAATTCATTCCACAAACTTGCCAAAAGACTGAAAAGTTCCATGTCTGCCACAGTACAAATCAGTAGACACATACACACATGAAAAATTATACAGAAGTACAACTGTCAAATGCCTGATACTAATGCTCTAATTCAAACACCCTAACTCCAGCAACCTAGTTCCAACTTCATCAAAACTTTGGTTTTCTCTAATTGATTACCTTTTTCTTTTACTGAGAAGGGTTTACTATGACCGCAAGTATGAGGCTCTCCAGTGTTGCTCATACCAATAAGATCAACTGTTAATATTATATTTATCACTTCACTCTCCTTCTTCCCCTTCCAACTTGTAAACTTTGTCTCTATCTTATTCGTTCTGTCAATGACTTGCTTACTGAGCTTATCCGCCAAAGAAGTAAAAGATGCAGTAAACAAACCCTCCACAAATATCTTCATTTCAGCATCAAGACTCCCCTTCATTGATGGAGATCGTTGACATAACAACATTTTCTTCCTTTACTATGCTCATGTGTCATGAATCTTTTTCTTGCCTCTTTCTAAATCTTTAATATAACCACCCACATCCTCTGCAACATCAGTTTCATCGGTAATCTCAATGTCAGGTTGTTTCTCGACCTCTTCTTCATTTGTTTCCTCCATTTCAGGGCTTGAAGATTCTATAGGTTCCCATTTAAACTCACTCCAATCAAATTCATCACTGATCATTTGCACCATACAATCTACTCTTTCATCTCGCTTCTCATCCATCCTTAGATATTTTGCAGAGTATACAACATCACCATTTTCTGACCTTGATATGAAAGAATTCAACTCTCCTTACAAAACAATTAAATCACTAAAAGTTAGTCCCAAATATATATAATACAACTATCAACAAGCAAGATGGCTACATACTTTCTGTGAAAATACCCTTTCAAGACCATTAATGTTTTCATATGAAATTTTTGCATATTTTCCAATTACCACACCTTGGACCCACGTAACTGTCACTCACCTTTTGGTCACACATCTCTTCAAAATCAAGAATAACTTCCATGATCCAAATTTGCAAAGCAAACAAGAAGCCTTCCATCATGTAGCTCTCCTTCTGCTCCAACGTTTTTCTGGTTTTGTCTATCAAAGACAGTAGAAAGTCATACTAGTGATGACCCCATGGGTACACCCAAAGCTTGTCAAGATCCATAGCCAATTTTATGTACAAATGTGGGATATGTACCTTCTCATCCCTTCCCATGATCACACCCATTATAACACAAAGGTAGATCAACATGAGCCTATCATCCCGAGTCCACTTGTAAGCATCTTGTATATGTCATCCTTTAGCATCTTCAAGTTCATCTTCACACCTCTCTTTAAAATCTTACTCCAGAAACCCCTATCATCTTTCCAAATTACTACTTCACTGTTGTTTTCCATTCCAATCTCAAGTCCGGGGACATTATGATATTCATGCAACGAAAATCCCAGAGTCCTCCTTGCAAATATGAACCACTTTTCATGTATCTTGGAGGAAATCAACTCCTTACACAAGAAGCTATCCACCAACTTCCCAGAAAACTTGAGGCCATTTTCGTGAATAGCCATGATGTTTTTGAATAGTGGATTTCTCAATATTGCGTCGTATTCTTCTGACATTGTTTCTTGCAATAATGTGAGGAGTGACATTCAAAAACTATTGTTTATCTTTTTAACCTCAGGTTCTCAACCCTCTTCATATATACGCTTAGGCAACTCAAACTCCATAACTGCAAAAGCATAGACACAGTTCAATAATACACAATTGAAACATTACTTCATTCAAGAAACCTGAGATCAACCATTTTTCTTCACAAATCTGAAAATAAACAAACAAGCAAGAAATCTAATAAACAAAATTTAACACTGAAGATCAATACAATCGAAAATTCCCAAAAGACATAGATTAGAAACCTATTGCAAACAGGATATACAAAGAAGTTATGAAAATTGATGTAATATCCATTTATCATATTTATTGAGTTTGAAGAACTTCCAAATAATATGTAAAAGGGTTCCATAAAACGAAGTTGAGGGAGAATTACTCGAAAAAAAATCAGAACAGAAGTACATTAACTTCTTTGTTACATAGATTCAAAGAAATCAACACAACAAGAAAGGAGAGAGAAAATAGTTTACCTCGGATGGAAAGAGAGATCGACGATGACTGAAAGAGAAACACCGAGATTGCAGCTTGGAGCACGCCGGAGACAGTTGGTTTAGGTCGAAGAAAGAGATGTCAAAGAAAGAGATGGTGGAGGCTGGAGTTTAGAGATTGTCTTTAATGGATGTTTTAAAATAAAACGTGTTCTTAACCAATTAAGAATATGGAAGAGTATATCCAATATATGGAATATATCCAATATATGAAATATATGGAAATATTCCAAAGATGGTTTTGATTTTTAAATAGTGATAAAATATTAAAGTCATGTTTTTAATTTTAAAATTGAAATTAAAGTCATGTTTTTAATTTTATTGAGTTCCAAATATATATTAATTATTTTTAAAAAGTATGGAAAGTTTAATTCAAGGGTGTAATGAGATTTTCATTAAAATTTATACTAATATGACATTTTATCATTTGATTTATTCCATAAGGACAAACATATCATTTTTTGTTCTATTTTCCAATTTTCCCTAAATCTATTTTGGTTGGTAAAACTTCAGTGGTACAATGGTTGATTAAAAGTGATTCTTTTAAATAGTTTGTAATTGTGAGCAGTGCATTAAAAGCAAACTTTTCTAAAATATCTAATGTAGTGAACATAATATGTTTATATTTATTTAGCTAAAAATTAAAATTTTTATTTTGATCAGTGATACACAAAATATTTTACTATAAATATTTGGTGTAAGTATTGTTATTTTTAGAACCAACCATAAAGTTATTTGGTTCGAATAATTGTATAAATTAAATTTTCCAGCTATATTGAAGATAACTTGGAAAGCAAAATGTTGATCTTCCAAGTAACATGTATTGTCAAAGTTCAATAATGAAATGAAGTCCATGAAATCCAAATAAAAAATAATTTAGATCTTTATATTACTTCTTGTACAAGCTGTTTCCTTAATATGTTAGAATGATTCAAGAAATTTTACATTACGTTGGTGTTAACATTATTTTAAATTTATCACAATATNTATATATATATATATATATATATATATATATATATATATGTATCATATAAAATGCAACTCAATATATCATATTTTATAAGTTTTGTCATGATATCAGAACAAACGATTCTAGTGAATCAAAATTAACATTTCTGCACTAAAATTTTCGTGATCTTTGTCTCGGACGAAATCATGGGAGATTTTGTCATTACAGCTAATATAAAGACTGAAGATAGAAATGATGATGAAGATGATGTTAAATAATCCAATACTAAAAAATTTTCTTTTTTCCAAAATTGGGTACCTTATTGTTTTTTTTAAAAGCAAAATATTATAGCATTACATGTTTTCTTATAAAATGTTTATGTATAATAACTTATATTTCTGCATACATAGAAGAGATCCTTCAAACGATAAGGATGACTACTTTTAACCCTCTCCCAACTCCTCTACCATTACAATTGGATCGAATACCAAATGGAGACTCTTTGTTTTTGAACGTAAATACTTTTGAAGCGTAGCGGGGATGGTACAACCCCACACGACCACAAGGCCAAATCTTCAATTTTATGTTAACTTTTTTGTCAACAAATGCATGTACTACATCTGAGTGATTTCATATTTTAAAGAAAGTTTTTGATATTGCATAGGAACAAGAAATTAAGCAAATTTGACGTAAATATCTCTAGTTAAAGAAATCTCTCATTGCTAACCTTCTTGGATGCTCGGTCTTAATAGACGAAGAAACAACCAATTGTTTCAAGATTCTATACAGAAGTTAGGTACCGAACATTAGCTGAAACTGCAACTGAACTCACTTGGATATCAACTATAATTAATACTATAAAAGTTTAATTACATTCTCTAGAATCATGACACGTCGTCACTCCATACAATAACCCTTTTGATTTAAGTAAAAATAAAAAATCATTAAAAATATCAGCCTTACCATATCATCGGTTTTGAGATGATGACAATTTGCTTTCAATGTTCCGTCATTGCCAAAAAATTCCTTAACGCTTCATTCTTCACTTTCTATTCCAAAACCCTCTATCATGAAATGATTGAAGTTAAGAAATCTTAGTAGCTTTTTCTCTCACTGGAGAATCAATAAATAATTCGGGTTTTTGAAAGAACGACTCACCACTCTCCACTCTATCTTGGAAGTCGTTTTGTCTTAATTCTGATTTAAAAAAGCTCATAGATTTAAAAGTAAAAAATTTCAAAATTTTCGTTAGATTTTTCTAGGGTTTTGGAATCTCTATTGGGTTTTATTTTCATAAAAAATTTTCTTAGAGTTTTTTAAATTCGTTTTGAGCGTATTTGTTTTGATGGTTGTGTGCTCAAAATGTTTCTCATATTCTAAACTGATCTTCTTGCTAATTGATCTTTTCTTCACCTTGATCATGATTACATCTTTACGTTGGTTTCTTTGTTTATATGTATATTTTTCTAAACGTATTTTTAAATAATTTCTAAGCAATCTCTTACAATGCTACGACGATGTTCCATTTTTGAGAGGGGTTTGTTAAAAACTTCAACAAGTTATCTTATCAAAGTTTGTGGGTAATGACTAATTTGATGTTTTATGCTCTCTGTTTTGATCAAAAAGATGCTTGCTTGTGCAATTCGTATTGTATAATTAACTTCTTCAGAACTTAAGTGATTGGCCTCACTCATGTTTGCACTACGAAAACATTTACTATTTACTTTTTGTTACAACATAGTTTCCAGGAGTTTTAGATTACTAGAGGAGCTTGAACGTGGGGGAGAAAGGTATCGGAGATGGAATGTGAGTTACGCGCTCTTGGACTAGCACTATCATGGTCCTCATAACGTAACTATATTTTTTCCTTTATCTGCTCGAATCTTACTTTCTCTTCTTCTATGCAAATTAATTTTGTTAGTGATTGTTTTGAGAAGCATTTGGTTAGTGTTTGTAGCACCAAATCCATTATCTCATGTATAACAAAATTTTAGTGTTCATGTTTTTGTTTATCATTAGAGAAATTAAAATTATCTGTAGATGTTTTTTGTATAATTTCTTGTTATTATATCTATCATATCGACACTTCTGCGATTATGATACATAATTATTTCTTTTAAACTATATTAGGTATGGTCCAACTAGAACCTTTTTGTGTATGCAAGCAATGGCAAGCTCGTTAAGATTTGATCTGCAGAGTCTTGGACCTGCCTCAACAACATGTAAGCTACTTACTAACACACCATTGGCATTTTGCAACGCTGTGAATAAAATGGTGTCTCATTTTTAGTGCTATGATCTAAGACTTCCACATTATGTTTCTAGAGAAATCTGTTTTTCTATAATCGACTGTGTTCAGTTGCATAATATATTAATAATAGTATTACCGACATATCTTATGAGAAGAGAGTTAGCGCAATCGCTATAAATAGTGGTGATCTATATGTTTGCTAGGTAGACAAGCTTGGTGTTGTATTGGTGGTCGAGCTTGGTAAAATTTTACCTACTAATAAGGATGCGCCACTGCTTTTCCATTATTGTAGTATCATCAATAGCCTAGTACGATTAATTTGAAAAGGTCTTTCTTTTGTAGTGGTCAGTATAAACATACTATATCACTCATTTTGATATATTTTTGTGCTTGCTCATTGGAATTTGTCTCGAATGGTCGATATATTTTGCAGATTGAGACTTTGCGACAAGGGAAAGGTAGTCTCTAATTCACTAATGTATGACATTCTTATCTTGTACAGGTTGCTTTTATAGTGATTATGTTTGCCATTGCAGGTGACTGTTTTCCCAGGAAGCCTCTAGAAGGGGCTTATGAAATACAAAGTTTTTGTTTTGAAAATAAGATTTTGAAGCAAACACTGAATGATAATCTCATCCTAAATATTCAATTGTGCATTCTGAAATGTCTGATTTCTAAAATACTTATCAAGGTTTATTTACAAATAAACACGACATTGTAACAACTTATATTTGACATTGTCTAAAACCCTTGACAGGCTCATCACATGCAAGTCATTAGTCAGCAATCCAGTGCTTACTCAAGGATACCTCATTTTTGGAAGTCGAGATTCAAAGGGAAGTGATTTTAAAGTCTCCATTCATGTGCTTTTACGAAAGAGTGGGTGATGCTGACTCCTTGTTAATGATATTGAATTTCATGTTAAGTTGTGGGATATTTTATCTAAATCTTTTCTCAACACATGTGGAGTTTGTACGATGGTAAGAAATTTTCAAATTTATCACATAGAACTCTAGACTATGTATCTTCTTATACATTCATTAGAGAAGTAATTGGTTTGCTTTGTGATTGTTGTTTGCTTATGGAAGGCAAGACATACAATCTAATGAAAGTAAGCTGCCATGCCAATATATGCACTATCGCAGATTCTTCTCTTGCAGCAGAGGTTATTTAAAGATATTTCCCATTTTTTGTCCGCGTATGCTTCTTTTTAGATTTCAAATGTAAGATCACTTCCATTAATTTAAAATGAAGTTTTCAAAGAATAGTATTGTTAAGTTGTGATTTCTCGGCTTATAGTAGAATTCTTTGTTATTATGTCTATTATATTTACAATTTTGCGATTATCGTATACAATTATTTTTTTGAATGAATTTGCATAGTAGCAAAATCACCTATAAATTAATTTTCTAACAACAACAAAAGTGTTTTTTTTACAAAAAGACTAATAACAAAATTAAGAGGTTTTTACAAAAGAACCCTCAAATAAGTATAATAAATTTTTTTAAAAAAATATGGAGCGGTAAGTGTTGAAAAATCCAAAAACCCAAACAAAAAGAAAATAGGTGTCACAAAACTATACATATAGATTTTTGTTTGGTTATCTCACCTAAATTCTCTTATTTATTTTAAATTATACTAGGGGAAGCTCTACGCAATGCGCGGGTTATGTGTTATATATTTTGTTTATATTGTTAGAGTTTTCATCGGACCTTTCATGTTTTGAGAAAAAAATATTTCTCTATGCATATAGAGAGCTTTCTTACCATACACTGCATTCATTTATTTAAAATTGCTTAGGTTTGAAAGCATCAATTTTACCTCATAGGAAAAATACTTTATTACTGAGGATTATATAGAACGTGAGTTGTTGTATTTGAGGTTAATGGTGCATCCACTTAATATAAGAACAAATGATTCAGTTTTGATTGTAAATTTCGTTGTTATTAATATTTTTGATGCGATTTTTTTCTTTCTAATCTAATACTTGTTTAGGGATTTTTAAGTGATTCTTTGAGGAGAGAGAACAAGAAACAAAGATGTAAAGCGATCTCTTTTATTGATGTTTAAGACAATCGATTACAATGTATGAGGCTTTAGAATTGGGTTTCAGGGTCCCTCAATTAGGGCTCTTCCTCATGTATTTATAGTATTCAAACAAGATTATTTCTATATCTTTTATGGATAACTTCTAGTTTCGAGTCTAGCTATACAATAAGAAATATGTCCACAATTTCATAAGGTAATTGTCCTTATCTCTAAGATTCAAATCATATAAGGAGAATATTCGCTCAGCCGTGGCTCATGGCCTCGGCGTGGCAACGCGTCCTTGGCTAAAGCCTTAGTTAACGTATTCAACCTAGGGTATTATCTATAAGTACCTAGTCTAGCTAAGGCTAGGCCCTAGGAGAATACAATTATCCCAACAATACTTACAGTGGTAGTACGTGAGACCGGCAGCTGCCTTACTCGATTTAGGACTTTTAGTGGAGAAGCATGATACATCTTATGTTGTTACTATATGTACCAATATTCTAAAATTTGGTGGTTTACAATAGGATAAAGTGAGGGATTGACACATTTATTACCTGCAAAGGCGTCTTATCTTTCATTGCGCCCTACGTTATATCGTTAAACTTGTCTTTATTATGTAGCTGAGGAAAATTTAGGCTCCTACTTTTTCTTTGGTGAAAGAATGTTTGTATTTAGCTTCTTGGGTTTACCCTTGCTCGGACATCGTTACACTCATTGTGTGTATTAACATTCTCAGCGATAAAGTACCTATTTGATTTAGGAGATCAGATTTTATAATACACATGTCATCTCGGTACTTCTTTTCCCTGTTTGATTAGATGATAAATCTTACGGTGTGTTATCTTCATTATTATCTCATGATGTGAGGTCCAACTCTTCTGTAAAGAAGCATGATCTTTCAGTCACATTATAGATTTTGTTTTAATCATCTTACACATGTCTCTCTCCAAAGAAAAAAGTTGTTCGAGCACGTAACATTATTCTTTTTATTTTGAACATATTTTAGCTACCTTATTTCATCAACTACTTCTTTTGGTTTTACTCAAAATTATTTATAGTTTTTATTTCAGCTTAAAGAGTATAATTATTTTCATTATTTTTGTAGGGTTAATTTGTTGAATAAAAAATCAATATTTACTTTTTAGAGTGTACCAAAAATATAATAATATAATATCATAGTGAATTACATTTTCACCCTTAACCATTATACTAATTAAAAGGAGCTGATTATGCCACATTATAGATTTTGTCTTATAAAAATACAGAGACACTTCCTTCTGTACGGAAGAATCAACTTAAGGTTGATGACAAAGTTGATGCAGAGAAAAATAAATGAGAAATATGACGACAAAAGAAATGAGAAAGTTGAAAATCAAATTACAATGTTGGTAGAATTTTATATATCAACATCCTCCTAATTATTATTAGTATTATCCAATAATTAGAGACTAGAATAACTCTGTAGTAAAGAAATCGAACCAGTGTTCAACATTCTTGAGATGTGTTTCAGAAGCATCATTTCTTTTCATCGTCCATGATTCACTAAAGCCAAACAGAGACTCACTATAACTAAAGACAATCTTGCCATGAAAAAATCGACAAGATAGTAAGCTTCCCTCCTTTCTCGATTCATGATCTAGGTTACTCTTTCGTGCGATGATCTTGGAGACTCGCCGAAGACAACCTGCACATATCGAAAACTTCGGTAAGCCACATCTCCTTTCTCGATCCATGACAACTCTACGATGTGGGTAAATGAGTTTTGTCCACAATCCTAAACTGATCCGATTGGGAGAATTTTATGATTTTTATTAAATTGAAATTTGAGAAGCTTATAATTTTTTAAAAAAAAGGGTACTCCATTACAACATAAAAAATATTTAATATGAATATTTTAATTTAGAAAATAGTTATAGCTCATATTTATCTAATTATTGTCTAAATAGAAATAACAAAACAAAAAGTTATTAGAGACTATCATTACAATATCCAATCAACAAATTTGGAAACTATAATTCTTTTTGCTGATATTAGATTATTTTATCATCTTAAACTAAAGTTTTGACAATTTTACAATTATACATATAAATTATGGTTCATAATATATAAATTGTTTAAAATTATAGTGTATTTATATAGTATTATGTTAAAAAATTTAGAAACCTTCTTTTCAGTTTAATCAATTAATATCTAAATTACATTTATATCCACAGTTATGAAAAACTTCATCTATACGATTTATACTCCATTTCGATTCAATTCGGTTTGATATGATTCGGTTTTACATATATTCACCATATCAATTTAGTTTCACAACAATTATACTTTCTCAAAAACACAAGAGAAATATGAAAAATCACTTGTAATTAAGAACTGATTTTCTTTCGTAGCAAACTAAACAACGTAAATTCAACAAGAAATTTCGAAAGCTACTTTCAATCAATTATAAATAACAGAATAAAATTTTACTTCTAATTCAATGCCGCATATTAATATAACTTAAAGTTCTTAGAAAGCTAAAATAAAATAATAAATATATTCGCATACAGTCTGCGCGTAGCGCGGAAAATTCCCTAGTCTAACTAATAAAAAGGGACTAATTGAGCACTTCTAACCTATCCAAGTCACACTAATTTGGCTTTCCTCTAAGCATGCCACGTCATTCCAGCCTCTAAATAATTTAAATCGATGTACATACATCTTTTGGGTTGACCTTACAGTGAAGCCCAAACGAGCCAACTTGGCTTTGTCATCATGAAATTCGTGTTACCGACTTCCTTCGCTTCTAACGCTACAACTTCATCTTCCAATTTACAGTCCTCCGTTTCAATTCTAAGCCATGATTTTCTTCATTAAACTTGTGCAATCCAACCACCTCCTCTTCAAAACTTATAACCCCTAAACACCTCAAATGACAACTCCTCCCATCTTATTTCTCCTAGAAGGTGTGGGCAAAGAGACGAGTGAGCTGAAAGCCACGACCGAGCCCACCGGCTGATTCTCCTCCATTAAAACCCAATTGAGCATCGCAGACGAAGAATATAGTGACGACGTCATCTTTGGTTGATGCGGAACACCAACACTAATAAACAGTTTACTCCATCGATTCTAGGAGTTTGTAGAACTCACAAGTAAAGTTCTCAAACTCAGGTAAAAGCAAAAGGTTCTGCGAGGGCTTGGAATCGAAAGCGAGAAGGCCGCTTTGAAATAAGTTGATTACAGAACTGCCCAGAATTTTGTCTCTCGCTCTCCTTCCCTCACCGTAATCGGATGACTCTTTCTGTCTTCCCCGATTACAGAGTAAAAAGAAGCCTAAGAGAAGCTACAGATAAAAGGTTGGTTTTATGGGTGGCGCGGCCATCACTATCGCTCTTCAATAGGTTAAAGGGTTTCTAGGAAACAAGAAATTCACCAAGAAAATTGATATTATGGTTGTTCTTGATTCTTTGTGTGAATCTCTTCACTAATACATTATCATTTTGGTTGTGCAGTGGAATTGGCAAGCTATTCTCATTGGTGCACCATTCTTGACCTTCCTTCTCACCTCTAAGCTCATTTTAAGACAATTATTATCAAAACATCCAATAGTTTTCTCCGTTCTGTTTTGATTTTGATGTCTCTTGGCTTGACAATGAAATAGTAGAAGAAGAACAATAAACATATTCAATTCCCAGCAATTGCACCTTCTTTGTCTACATAACCCAATCAGATAAACAAGGGTCCAAATCATAAGGCCTTAACCTTTGAATTTCAAATTCTGGGTATAGGGTGATCTTAATCCTCATAGTTTGGTGGTGGTGCGTGTATTATTGGTTGGGGAAACCTGATTGATGTTGTGAATGGTAATGTTAAATGCTATTCCTGGTGGTGGGATAGTCACATACGCCCCAAGAACTCTAAATGGTTTCAAGAGAATCTTACACGTATGTGAAGAGAGAAGCGTATGAAATTTTCATCTGAACTGAAATTTCCAGAAGTGATTTTGTTGTTTTAACAAGCATTACAAAATCATACATATCATTTCCATTCGTAATCAGTGGAGCATATTCCTTATGATATTTTAACTGCACTTTCAGGTATCAGATTCCTATAAGTTCCAACATTTCATAATTTATGTGCACGCAAAGGGGATTATAGTAAATGATGAGTATGTACTAATGAGATCTGCTAATATCAACCAAAGATCTATGGCTGGCACAAAAGACACCGAAATAGCCATGGGCACATACCAACCTCATCATACATGGTCTCACAAGGGGAAACACCCACGTGGACAGGTTTGCCTTCCTCCCATCATCATCATCATCATCAAAACCATCAACTTATTATCAAATGCTTGAATAGTTTTATATCGACGGGTGTATGGATACAGAATGTCGCTATGGACGGAGCATATAAGCAAAACTAGATATGAATTTGTGGAGACAGAAGACGTAGAATGCATGAAAAAGGTGAAAAAAATCCCAGAAGGGAACTGGGAATAATTCATTGGTTTGGAATTCTCGGACCTGCAACATGTGATGGTATAGTGGACTCCCTACCTGATTACGACAATTTCCCAGATGTTGGTGGTAAGATCATTGGAGCTCATTCTACGACTCTTCCTCATACTTTAACCACATAGTAATAAAATCTTTAAATGTTTTTATTGTAAAATGTTTTTTGAAAATTGTTGTACATTTCACTGTGTTGGTTGTTTTTATTCATTCTTTTGTGATTATCGTCAAATAATATTGAGGTAAGATGATATAACGATCATTCTATTTTTTTTATATTTTTGATTTTATGTGAATAGTAATAAGTAAACTGCATCCTAAAAACGGTGGGCCATTTTTTCGAACCGAATCCGAACAAATCAAGAAAATAACCTAAACGGAATTAAAATTTCAAAACCGAATTACCTAATCTGAACCGAACCGGATATTAAATGGTTAATCAAAATAGCTGAAATTTATTTAATATTACTATTTCTACGAAATATATATAAAAAATATTAAAATATAATAAAATCTCAACAATATTAAATGAAATTAATTAAACATTTAGTTTTTTGTTACTTTTGACTCAAAATCAAACTAAATTTGAATATGAACCAATATTTTAATAAAAAAATTTTAAATGGGTTCTGTTTTTAAAACTCGAATAAACCGGAACCCGAATAACATAAAGCGAAATCGAACCCGACTGATATATTACTTATGAGTTCTATTTTTCCTAAACCGAAGAAAGGTAAGCAGTACTACATCCTTCAATATATATTGGAGAAAAGACTAACCAATATGTCACACATTGCAAGTTACATATAAAAAAATGGTGGACAATCACTTCCCACCAGATACTAATAATCAATACACTACTAGGGAGAAAAACCCTTATCGATCATGATCTATATCTTGGACTAAAAGAAAATTTCATACCATATGCATGTTACAAGAGCCTCGAGTTACAACATTCAAAAACATCAACCAAAGTAAATCCAAACGTGAAGGCTTCTCCAAAATAATAAGTGGAAAAGAGCGAGCATCCCCGCACTCCAAAAAATGTCTTAAACAAAATCTACATTCATGTGACTCCTTTGGTAATGGCTACGCCTTTTAAATCTCTATATTTTTTCACGACCTTATCATTTGCTACTTCATTCAAATTTAAATTAGTTAACTTCACAACATTGCGTTCTTTTAAAAGAGTCAAAATAAAATTTTCCCTCTATCCTATAAACATAATCCATATAAAATTGGATCACAATTAAAGTAAATAAAATAACTCTCATAAACAAATAAGACTTACCCAAATCCCAACAACACCATCTTAATGCGACGATCTAAAGAAATCATTAAAAATACTAAAAAGCCAAATATCGCAAACATAAATCCGCACATAGCGCGGATATAGCCCTAGTTCAACTAACAAAAGAAAAAAAGGAGAGACAAAATTCTAAAATCAACTTTAAGATGTTGAAAAATTAATAAGTGATTTTTTTTATATATCCAGTGATATTAACCTTTTTGTATTTATATTTAATTTAGATTAATTTTTAATCAAAATATGCTAAAATGTAATATAATTTTTCCTCGTATCTATAATAATAAATATAATTTTTATATAAAAGTGATAATACAAGGTCATAATATTATTTCAGCTGTGCCACAAAAAGGTTTGGGACGATACTCCATAATGTTATACAATTTTTTAAACAGCTATTTCATGGGAGAATATCCTTATAACATTGCAAGGAAACTTATAGCAGCTTTTAGATTTTGTATATTATTAAAATCTAAAGAACTTTCTAAAGAGTTTTATGGCTCTAGAGAATGTTAGATTTTATACATTATGTATTTTAGGCTCTAAAGAATGTTCTATTGATTTTATACCTGATCTTGGTCTCTAATAAGTGTTTTTAAATGGATCAACTTAGTGTCTAATAATAAGTGGTAGACAAAAAATGTTTCACAAATAGATGAGATGCACACTCTCTATAGCTTCAAATACCTTCTTTTAGTTATTACAGAGGTTATTCGCAGATTTTGTATTATATTGATGTCCAAATTTTGGGCTTGATTAGTCGTGGTTTTTAAAGTTATTTATGGTTTTGATTTCTCCAAAAATCTATTTTATAGTCATTCACGTTTTGAGATAAAAAAATGTCCTAAAAATTAAGAAACCAAATTTTGATCTTTTAGCATAGTTTCAGAGAAAAACCAAAATCTATATATTTGTTGCTCGCTCATATTCAAGTTTTTATGGATATCGTTAATTTGAGTAAATGTTGTATTTCTTTTTTGAATAGATGGATTATCGTTACCATGTAACGAATTCTATTTGAACATTCTTTTTAAAAAACTTGCTCCTTTTTTAGTAAGCTTCTCTTTCTCGACATACAATTTGTGTTTCAGCTAGAGCATTCAATGGTTTGGATATTCGGTTCTTCAGTTTGGTATTTTTTTTATTTTTCCATGTTTCAAAGACTGTAACCAAGCGGTTTTTAAAATATTTTGATTCGGGTCTATTCCAATTGAATTAAATAACTGTTCGGGTGTTTTTTTGGATAATTTTGGTTATTTTGGAGAGTATCTAGTATTTTCGAATACATTTTCAAATACTTTTGAATATTTTGGATATTAATTAGTCTTCTATTATTTACACTATAAGCTATAAAAATATATTAAATTATTCACCTGCATACCATTTTTTCATAAATTCATCATTAAAAGTTTATACTCTCTTAACTTTAAGTGATAAACATTTCTTTGACAATAAAAATTTCCATTTTACATCTCTGTTTATTCAACCATTATTTTAGAATTTATCTGGTAATATTATTGTAAGAAACTTTTATGGTACAATTTCTTTGTTTTTCCTAGTCACCTTGATATATTATTAAATATATTTAAATGGTAAACAACCCAAATATAATAAATCTAAAGTTCTTACATTTGAAATAATACAAAGCCAACAACTGTAGTGTATGATTTTCAATTGCATAAGATTAACGTTTGTGTTTGAAGAGGATAAAATAATGAATGCAGTTTTATCAAAATAACAGTATATGATTTTTATTGCTGTTGTAAACATAGTAACAATTATAACTCAGAGCGAGTAATAAACATGAGCCAATGAGAAAAAATCATCGAATTAATCAAAAATAGAATAGAAATAGTTTAAAAAATATATATATAGTGAGAGTACACAGAGTATGCATATTCAAATGCCATTTCCCTTTTCATTGTTGCCTTTTCCTGCAGTTAAATGCAAGCACCGCAGTTAAACTGTTGTTGTTTCCTCTAATGTTAACAACAGGTCCGCATATTTCAGCTATATGATCAAATTGTTCTCCACTCAACAAAACCAAATAGACAACATGAAAGAAAAACCAATAGTAAAACAAAAAATAGGGGTCAAAGTTTGAAGAAAAATAATAAAATTTTTACAGTGTATAGCCAACACTTCTCATATTTCTCCCTATATAAAGCCATATTCCATTCGCCTCCATATGTGTAAATAGGTTCATGCGACTTCGATTTGATATTGTACAACATGCAAACGAATAGTTATAAATTTTTATATGATAAGAAATCGAAAGCATGATATACTAACTTAAAAATATCTTGAACATATAGGATCATCACCAAAACAAACACATGACAATGCAATAGCATTCAGCAGTACCAAGACATTGTTCATTCATATCAAGCCAACCAAAAATCTCATGTATATCCCGATTACTGATCTCTTTCATTTGCTTTTGTTTGCAATTCATGTTAAGAAATTGAAGAATTGTTGCAACAAAAATCAAACAATCAAGATGAGACCAATCATCTGCAAACAAAGACAATGATCAGTTAGTACGCTCAAGACCTTTGTTCATGTGTATGAAATGGTATAATCAGAGCTTATTCATAAAAGTGTACCTATGAAAGTAGATGAAGAGAACAAAAATGTCATTCCAAGATATTTGGTTTCCCAGTAGCAGATTTGTTAAACTTCAAGCTGCATAAAACCCGATAAATAATCAAACTAAGCTAAACACCATTGTCATAAATTAGTAATCAACTTACCAAAACGTAAAGTCTAACCTCTCCAAAACATGAAGTTTCTATTTAGTTCCTTTCCCAAATATGACATGAAAGCAAGATCACAGAATCTCACCCATGTTCGCAGTTCATAAAAGCCTCAAATCCCTTCTCACAAAACAGTAAAATCATATTTTTGCCAATGAATTAAATGGAAAGAGGAGAAAAAGGAGGATGCAGATTACCATCAGAAGGTAGAGAAGGTAAGAGCATCGATGATGCTGGTTCTTACTCTTGTGAACCATTATATCGAACACGGCGTGTTCAAGTTTAAGCTGCCCAGGCTTACTCTTCACTTTCTCATTTAGTGTTTTGGCTTCTATATCATGAATAATTGTATGTATTATATGAACCGTAGCCAAGAGAACAAAGATACATCATATTTCCAAAGATAATTATGTTCCAGTATATGAAAGAAAGCATGAAAAGTTACTACTAAGAAGCCAAAAAATTAGTAATATCCCGGTTTTCTTAATCCCGATTCAGTTTCAGAATTTCCATATTCTAATCCCAAACCAGTATCCCTTAAACCGAACCAAAACCCTTCCTATTTGACTCTTCCAAACCTAAAAACCTAAGGCTAATCTCCACCTTTCTTTCTCCCCTCAAGACATCGCACACCAGAGAGAAAGAAAAAATAATCTTTGAGCAAAAAGAAAAGGAGAAAAGAGAGAAAAGAAAAAAAGAGATGAAACATATGTTGTCTCTGCTGAAGACATTTCAATTTGTTGTGGGAGAAAGGAAGATCGGCAACGCAAATCGATGAGTTTCGGTCTAAGATTTATAGATATGGTAACTGACTACTTGATTGACATTTTCCAATTTACGGATCATAACTTCATGCAATATCCTTTTTGGAAATTTTTTCTTTTCAGCCAGGTTTCCTTTTCGGGAAAGTTTCTATTTATTGCAGGTTTCCATAAATGAAAAGTTTTCATTTTTGACAGGTTCTCGTCTAAGGACTAATTCGGGTTGCCGCTTCAGGTTCTTTTTCTAGAAGGAGGATCAACGTGGGATAAGAAGGCGATGGAGGATCGATGTGGGATAAAACCCCCCAAAAGGCAGGTTAACACTCAGCCAGTCCCATGTGTTTCTGCCATGTGGCCAAGGTTAGGAAGTTCTCAGTCTTCGCTTAGCTCGTTATTCGTTTAACTTTGTTAGTCTAGGGTTAAACCGGCCAGTGTCGAGCTATAAATCTCGACATGGATATATACTATGTAATATGTAATAGTATGACATAAGGTCTTATATGCCTAAGTGGTGTGATTGTTGGATCGCTAAGTCGAGCCTACGAAAGAACCTGAAGTCTGATCACATAGGTTGTTTAAATAAAAAGACTAGGGCTTAACCGATGTTTTTATGCAAGAGTGTCATAGACATTAATACAGTGAAATGATTTTGTTAGCTGGATGGCCACTCGTCCACATTTACAGGTGTGATGCACCCTGCACGGGGCTAGGACCAAGACGTGTGAAATGGGTGAGTCCCCGACCAAGTGTCAAGTTGGGGTACAAGAGACCATACTTTGCGTGTTGCTATCCTAGGGTGGGAAGTCTTCAGTTATCTAGGATATACCGTTGTATCTAACTTTAGGGAGACCAAAAGGGTGGTGGGATATTGAGGGGACCGATCCTTGGCGGGTAGTCGACCTAAGTTCTTGGAAAAAAGAACATTTTCAGCGAGAAGGACCAACTTTAGGCACCATGCGGGAAGGAATGACCTGCATGCTGTTTCATGCTCGGGCAGGTTCAAATGTTAGGGCATAGGGTGTAAAATCGTTTTGCGTGATTGATTTGGGGTGTACAAGTGTACTAAAATGTTTTGAGAAAAGGTTTATGAAACTGGAGTCTTGGTAAGTTAGGACGCGTTTTCTAAATGTTTTCAATGTGGTAGTTTGATTGAGTGGCACAATAGGTGTTTTCTTTGGGTTTAGTTTTAGGTCTGCACTTTCAGAGTTAAACGGATAGCAGGTGAGGCGGATTTGGGTTCGTCCTCACTGAGTGGCTTGTTTGAAAATTTACTCATCCCTCTCTTTTTCCCTCTTTTTGCAGTTGTTATTTGTGCAGGTTAACGGTTAGAAGGACTATTAATGATCAAGTTGGTGAATTTTTAATCGGTTTTGGTTGATCTAGNCCCCCCCCCCCACGAGATATGGATGCTACACAATTTTGACTTAATAATGGAATATCTTGAAAAACTTACCATCAAATCCTGAACGAAAGAGTGAGAGAGAGAGAATCCCCTTGGCTGGCCTACTCAAATCCCGAAAGTGGAAGTCGTTTTAATTTCTGAAAAAAACATAAATGTACATTGAATATGAGAAAAGCTAAGGATCGAGAACACGGTAATCAAAGGAGGCACGTTTTTGGTTTCTATACATCAACTTTTTCATCAGCCTTCAGCTTATTCTCTCTACATTCTTCTGTATGTAAGCGAGTGTCTCTGTATGTTTGAGATAATAAAATTACTGTTAAAAAACTAAAGCAAAAGAATAAAATACTTATTTATACATGTCGATGTTATCAAATTTTGGATATATCTTTCTCATGCAGTAGCTAAACTCTCCATAAATGTTTTTCAGCTCTTCATCAGTAATGGGCTTTGAGACTCCCATTAAATAAACATTTACAAACTTCACCTTCTCACTTGAAGATTCTCTATGTTGCCTCTGAACAAAGGGTCCAACGTATACTTGCTTATCGTTTAGAAGCATTCCATTCAGTTGCTCTATTGCTATATGAGAAGCTTCTTTAATGTCATATTGCACAAACCTCTAGCCTTTCGACTGACCAAAGGGATCAACAGTCACCTTGAAAGATAGAAAAGGGCCAATGGCTTAAAACTTCTCATGGAGTGCTTTATGAACAATAAATCAATCAAGATTATGTGACAACAATAATAAACATTGAAGCTTTTCTAACAATGCATGTAAGTTGTTATGTGGGCAAGGTGAAAATAAATAGGTACATTAATAAGTAGATTACTAACTTCATTTTTACGAGAACTTGGATCACAAACATATACATAACTCTTGTAGCCACTCCATAGAGAGCCATGAAATTCAACTCATTCAGTGTCCAAAAAGTTGTGACCAACTTTAAATATTTACACTAATCATCCAGTTCTTAACCTTATAATAAAAACAAAAACGAATCTACTTATTATTTTCACGCCTAGTAGAACTTGTGTTTCAGAATGCGCTTAAAGCTTTAACTGTTTCCATACAAAGTTTTCAAATTAAGGTTAACTTTCTATTTTTCTGTGCCCTATCCTCTAGGAAAAATCTCAGAAACATGATATATTACAAATTACTGGACACAATCATTAAGCAAAGGCATGACTTAACTCCTATTCAAGTTTCAATTGAAAAGTTATGACATTTGAATCTCAAATCAGATAAAACAAAACTGTGAGCTGAATGGTCACTGGTCCACATTTATCTTTGTGATGTATCCCGCACCGGGCTAGGACCAGGACATGTGAAATGGGTGAGTCCCCGACCAAGTGTCAGGACGGGGTACAAGACACCATACTTCGTGTGTTGCTACCCTAGGGTGGGAATTCCTCGGTTATATGCGAGATGTTGTTGTATCCAACCTTAGGGAGATCAAGCGGGCNACCTATCCTCAACGGGTAACCGACCTAAGTTCTTGGAGATATGGTCATTTTCGGCGAGAAGGACCGACCTTAGTCATTGTGCGGGAATGAGTGACATGCACACTGTTTCGTGCTCGGGTAGGTCCATATGTTAGGGCATATGGGGTGTAATGTCGTTTTGCGTGATTGATATGGGGTGTGCTAGTGTACTAAATTGTTTGAGAAAATTTATGAAACTTGAGTCTTAGTAAGTTAGAAGGCGTTTTCTAATTTTTTTTAACGTGGTAGTTTGATTGACAGGCACAATAGGTGTTTTCTTTGGGGTTTAGGTCAAGACTTTCACGGTTAAGCGACTAGCGGGTGAGGCGGAGTCGAGTTCTTCCTCACTGAGTGACTTGTTTGAAAAGTCACTCATCCCTCTATTTTTCTTTCTTTTTCATGTTGTTGTTTTGTGCAGGTTAGCGGTTACAAGCAACAATTAATGATCAAGTTGGTGAATTTTCAATCGGTTTTCGCTGAACCAGTTGGTTAACTCTCGTCCCACCCATGATAAGGATGTTACAAGTGGTATCAAACCTAGGTTAAAGGCCACTCCGATTTTAACCCGGAGGGTCGTATTTTTTCAAAGACAAAAACTTTTCTGAAAATTTTCTAGAAGTTTTATGAGGTACCTCAAAAATTACCAATAGTGAAAAAAGTTTCAAATCACCAACTCGGGCAGTAGTCTAACTTCTAGCTCTAGGGTTTCTTTTGAGTTCTAAGGCGTGATAGCATCGACGAAGAGGGTATCGAGACTTGTGCTACTATCACTACCAAGAGACATTTCCAGCATCAATGATCATCGGGATCGACACACTATATCTGGAGCCTGCAAAGGAGCACCGAACACAAGATCTAGATCATGATCCAAGGGGTAGAGTGGAGTTCAAGAAGTTAGGGTAAAGTCTTAGATTATGTGTCGGGTTTTATTTATTTGAGTGTGCATGTGAGTCTAGGTTGTTAGGTTTCCGAGTCGCGGTCTGAAGCAAAGGAGCGGTTCTACTGAGGTGGTTTGAGTCTGAGCGAAGTCTTCCGAGAATGTGGAGTGGTTATGAGCTGCTGAGATTTAATGCGAGTAACTTCAACTGGATTAAGTTAGTGGTAGCTAAGAAAGGAAAACTTAGGCATACCACCAGACTGCAAGGACGAGGATGCTAGAGGAATTACTTCAAGATCGAGAAGGTGCAGAGACATGGCGTTGGGTGCGTCTGTGCCTTAACCAAACAACAAGAAAATATTTACCGCGAAAGCTTAAGGAGGTTTTGTGATCATGGTTTTCAGGAACGGAAACTTGGTAAATGACTATGAGAAAGGACCATGTGGGGCAGGACCACAAGTGGATGTTGTTAGGATCCAAGGATGGTGTTCGGAAAGCACTATGTAGATCTGTTTGCTAGAAAGCTAGAGGATGGATGTTAATAATGCAGTAGGAGATTAGTGGATCAATATCAAGATCTATTAGTCATGTAAAGTCGAAAAGATCACGACTATCATCTTCAACATGTCGCCAAACAAGGATGACTGCTGGAAAATGGATCGCATCGGAACCAGCCAAAATGATTGGGACGGAGGAAATAAGTCAACTGGTGGATAAGAACCATGAGCTTTTGAGACGACGACAAACTCGAATATTGTGCCAAGATGGATGCGGAAGGAGCCACACAATGAGATATATGACATGCTTAAGCGAGAGCCAAAAGATCTGAAGGACGAGATTCTAAGGACCCTCATCAGACTCATGATGGATGAAGTTTCACAAGGGAACAAAGAAGGATTACCAGTGAGACGGTATCAGCAAGTGATTTATGCTACTCATCCCAATTTAACGCAAGACTAAAGGAATGTTTTATTTTATGATAATAGAGGTTAGAGGACAAAGCCTCCACTATGGATGAGGATGTGAGCAATAAGGAAAAGTCCTGCAAGGAACGACCTCCTTTGTAAGGAGTATGGCATAAAAAGAACTGCCTAGAAGGAACCTAGGTAGAGGATGTGGTGGGAAACCAGCAGAGCGTTGGCGGTAGTTGGCATAAACCCGAAGACTATACGTGAGCATGAAAGGTAAATGCGAGTAGATGTTGGTGAGATCAAAGGACATATTCTCTTTGTGACAGAGGTGGCGGAGAGAGGACACCTCTGGTGCATAAGGAAATTTACAACAATCGTCTCCCGAAGAAGGACACTTTAGAGCTTGGTCAGAAACTATGTGGGGTAGCGCCAATCCATTGGAACGAGAGTGGGTTAGAAAACCGAACCTATATGCTAAAACATTCTACCAGAGTCATGTCCAGACATGTCAGTAGTCCATAATTCAAGGTGTTACAATCCGCCTCAGATTTCAGGGCGAATTCTCTGTAAGAAGGGGAGACTGTAATATCAAGGTTTTCTTAATCCCGGTTCAGTTTAAGAATTTCCATATTCTAATCCAAACAAGTTTCTCTCAAACCGAACCAAAACCCTTTTTATTTAACTCTTCTAAACCTAAAAATCTAAGGCTAATATTGATGTAACCATGACCAGCAACAAAATCAAAGGAAAGAAGTTAAGGTATGAATCAGCTAGACCAAAGATCATAGCAAAGCTTAATGAGTTTGTTAAAGAGCTAACCGGTAAGATCTACGAAGTATTGGACCGAGAGAAGCATATGGATTCAAAACATATCGTGTTGGGCATGAATATTCATTGGAAAATCAGTCTTCAGACATGTCTTACTCCGCACGAAGAAAGGCCCATCAAGCATAAGCCTTCAATGGTCGAATAATATATCAATCTGACGGAAATGCAAAAATCTATGAACATGCGAAAGGCTGCTTTGGTTTTCGCTAACCAGGTCCGGAATCACTTGGAGAAGAGGACCAGAATCGAGCCAATATACTCAACCAATCAGCTTTTATTATTTCTTAGTCTTATTTTTTAAATTTATTATTTTCGCAAAGCCCTACTTTGTTATTTCTTCTTAAACGCTGTTTGCTGCAGAATAATAATTCATTCATCGTTTTATCAAATCTCTTTTACACAAAACTGTGAATCATTGTTCATCTTTGAACAAATTGATCGCTAAGGAGTTCATTCTCCAAGAGCTTTCATTTAAGAATTAATACAGAGTTCATTCTCTTTTTCTTAAACAATCCCTATCAATTCATCATCCATCTCCATCAAATTCACCTCCAAATTCTCGCAAAACACCATAAAAAACAACCCAGAAATTTCGATCTTTTAGTTTCAGAAAGATCAAGGGACTAAAAACCTCCCAAAAGCTCAAGGGACTAAGAATATGCCATCCAGAATTGCATCAAGTGGTATCAGAGCAGATCTGAAGGCTTGTGATCACGGGTTTTGTTTCTAATCTATACAAAAGTCTTTGTTCAGATTTTTGGGTTTGAAATCACGAAAATATCATTATGATTTCTGGGTTTGAAATCACGAAAATATCATTCTGATT
Organism: Anastatica hierochuntica; assembly: GCA_900406275.1. Taxonomy (NCBI): domain Eukaryota; kingdom Viridiplantae; phylum Streptophyta; class Magnoliopsida; order Brassicales; family Brassicaceae; genus Anastatica; species Anastatica hierochuntica. Next base: position 10,112 of record OVAN01000710.1, on the reverse strand, counting down.
TCTTGGTTTAAAACCACGACCCTACGAACACACCAAGGGTTTTTGTTGGAGGAAAAGGTCCTGAAGATTTTATCTCATGGGCTAAAGACATAGAAAACTTCATGCACCATAATCAAGTACCTTCATAGGAAAAGCTGCGTCTTGCTATTATTCTGCTGCGAGATGAGGCTAAAGCATGGTGGAAAGCAGAAGAAGAAGTACGGTGGTATGATAAAGAACCCATCATCACTTGGGAGGAGCTTAAAATAACAATGAGTTCTAGGTATTTACCCAATTTTCAGTGGGAGGAGCCTGAATTCGATTTTTCCTTCTTGGGAGAGTTTAATATGTCATATCCACCACAAGAGGTTTATTTCTCCATGGTTTCAGCTAAACAAGAGGAGGAGCCAAATGTTGTAAGTGTTCTAATTCATGACCAGAACGTGGCTGAAGATGCAGAAATCATAGGATCAGAATCAGACCACGAAAATGAGCACACAGTGATCAAAACAGGTGGAAATCATGGTTTATTTTTCTATTTTGATAAGTTCTAGCCTATTTTTTGGATCAAGTGCAGCCTTGTGGAGCATCTAAGGCACGTTAATGGACTGCAACAATTTATTTTTGAGTTAGGAGGAATGATATGTGTGTCCAGCAACAAAAACACATTCTGGAAAGAGGGACAACAACATCGAAATTAAGTATGGATGAATCATTCATCCTAGATTGTCCGATTTGAGGACAAATTCTTTTAAAGGAGGAGGGGATGATACAACCATGACCAGCAGCAAATGAAAGGAAAGAAGTTAAGTTATGAACCAGCTAGGCCAAGGATCATAGCATGACTTAATGGGTTTGTTAAAGAGCTAATCGGTATGATCCACACAGTATTGGACCGAGAGAATCATATAGATTCAAAACATATCGTGTTGGACATGAATATTCATTGGAAAATCAGTCTTCGGACATGTCTTGCTCCACACGAAGAAAGGCCCAACAAGCATAAATCTTCTGTGGTCGAATAATATATCAATCTGACAACAATGCAAAAATCTACGACTGTGCGAAAGGCTGCTTTGGTTTACACTAAACCAGGTCCGAAATTACTTGGAGAAGAGGGCTATAATCGAGCCAATATACTCAACCAATCAGTTTTTATTATGTCTTAGTTTTATTTTTTTAATTTATTATTTTCGCATAACCCTACTTTGTTATTTATTTTTAAACGCTGTTTGTTGTAGAATAATAATTCATTCATCATTTTTATCAAATCTCTTTTACACAAAATTGTGAATCATTGTTCATCTTTGAACAAACTGATCGCTAAGGAGTTCATTCTCCAAGAGCTTTCGTTTAAGAATTAATACAGAGATCATTCTCTTTTTCTTAAACAATCCTATCATTTCGTCATCCACCTCCATCAAATTAACCTCCAAGTTCTCGCAAAACACCATAAAAACAACCCGGAAATTTCGATCTCTTAGTTTCAAAAAGATCAAGGGACTAAAAACCTCCAAAAACTCAAGGGACTAAGAACCTCCCATCCAGAATTGCATCAAATATCCTCCTTTATTTTTCCCCTTAAGCCATCGCACACCATAGAGCAAGAGATAGAGAATCTTCGAGCAAAAAGAAATGGAGAGAAGAGAGAAAAGAAGAAAAGAGATGAAGTATGTGCAATCTCTGCAGAAGACAATATGTTGTGGGTGAAAGGAAGATCAACAAATCAAATCAATGATTTTGAATCTTGGATTTTTACAGAAGGTAATTGACTCCTTGATACACTTTCAATTTACGTATCGTGATTTTGTGTAATATTCCAAGAGTTATCTCTATTTTACTGAGGCTATGGAATCAGATCGCAAATTCGACCAATCTGAGTGAGGAAGGCGTTTCGGGGAGAAAATGGTGTCTAATCAACAAGAGACCGGAGCCTACGGTTACAATCTGACCGTTCGGATCAAAGAGTTAACGGTTAGTTTGTAATTTATAATCTTATTTCCTAGCGACTGTGCATATGTTAGTTTTCAGAAATAAGATGTTAGTTTGTATCTCGTGTTTGGCTGAGTGATTCAATGTTTTCGGGTTGATTTTCTGTGGGGTCGACGTAGGGACCCATATGAATCAACTAGTAAAAGAAAAACCATTTTCGGGTTCTATATAAGTGGAGAAGCGCAATCCAGAGTTGATGCACCAAAGTTGTCCGCGTCAAGAAGAAGCTGAGGAGTTCCGAGTTCAAGTTTCCAGAGAGTTGCAGACGGCTGAGACCTTAATGAGAACATTCTTTCCCCGATAAGTGAAATTATCGTTTTGTCATTTTACCAGATTTTCTGTTTGGGAAGTTTCCAAATATGAAAGTTTTTCCATATTTGGAAAGTTTCCATTTTAGGGAAGTTTCCTTCTTCGAAAGGTTCCTTTTATGGAAAATTTTCCTTTTCGAGCAGGTTTCTTTTTCAAAAAAGTTTCCATTTATGGCAAGTTTCCATAAATTGAAAGTTTTCATTTTTGGCAGGTCCTCGTCTAAGGACTAATTCAGGTTCATGTTCCAAGTTCTTTTTCCAGAGGGAGGATAAGCATGGAATAGAAGGCGATGGCATGGGATAAAACCCTTAGAAGGCAGGTTATCAGTTAGCCAGTCCCAGGCGTGTCTACCATGTGCCCATGATGAGGAAGTTTCCGGTCTTCGTTGATCTCGTTATTTGTTTAAATTGGTTACCATCAAATCCTAAACGAAGGAGTGAGAGAGAGAATCTTCACTTGGGTGGCTTCTTATCTACTCAAGTCTCGAAGGTGGAAGTCGTTTTGATTTCTGAAGAAAAACGTAAATGTACATTGAATATGAGAAAAGCTAAGGATCGAGAACACAATAATCAATGGAGGCACGTTTTCGGTTTTTATACATCAACGTTTTCATCAGTCTTCAACTTATTTTCTCTATATTCTTCCGTACGTAAGGGATTGTCTCTGTATTTTTGAGATAATAAAATGGAGTTTTAATAAAATTACTGTTAAAAAGCTAAAGCAAAAGAATAAAATACTTACTTGCACATGTCAATATTATCAAATATTTGATATATATTTCTCATGCAGAAGCTAAGCTCTACAAAAAAAATTTTTAGCTCTTCATTAGTCATAGACTCTGAGAGTCTCGTTAAATAAACATTTACGAACTTCACCTTCTCACTTGAATGTTCTCAATGTTGCCTCTGAACAAAAGGTCCAACGTATATGTAACATCCCTATCCCGAGAACTGGGACAAATTTTTTTAGGAATTCAATTGGCCAAAAATCATGAGCTAACCGAGCCAAATTGCTATCTCCTAACCAATTTAAACCGCAAAACTCTAAACCAACCTAAACCGAACTGATACCGTTCATATTTAAGCCCTAAACTAAACTCTAAAGCTTATTTTCTTCTTCTTTTTCTTCTTCCTTTTTCCCAGCCGTCGAGACAGAGCCAGAGATGGAGAACAGAGATTTTTGAGCCTTTTGAGCAAGATAGAAGAGAGAAAATGAGAAAGGAGGTGAAGTATGTGCAATTTCTGCACGAGACAGACTCGACATGTTGTGGGAGAACGCCCGATTGGCCGAACAAAACATCATCTTTGGATCTGAAAATTTTGCAGAAGGTAAAAGGATTTCTAAATAGACATTTTCCATTTTACAGAATGCGATTTTGAGTGTTCTACTGAAAGTTATGGGTGATATACCGAGAGGTACCTGTGCAGTCCGAATATGAAATCAGTCCGAGTGTGTAAGGCGTTTCAGAAGGCAAATGATGTCTGATGGGAGTCAAAATTGAGCCTATGAATAGAGGACATCCACAGCTACAATCTGATCGTTCGTATCGTGAAGTTAACGATTTGTTTTAGTTTTATCCTCTTGTGTTTCGAACGTGCTCTATTCTATCAGTTTTTCAGATATGTGCGTTTTAAGCTTAAAGTGTGTTTGATTCTCTTAGAGGTGTGTTCTGGAGCTAATATTTTGTGGGATCAATGTAGGGACTCATATGAATCTACCAATTTCATATTCATATAAGTGGAGAAGCAGGTCCCGAAAGTTGTTGCAGCTAGTTGTTCGCGTCAAGAAGAGAGATGAAGAGCTCCAAGCTCGAGGTTCCAGAGAGTTGCAGAGGTTTGAGATGTTCCCGAGAACGTGGTTTCCCTCGATAAGTTAAATATCATTTTGCCCTTGCCCCGAATTTTCTTTTTTGAAAGTTTCCAAATATGGTAGGTTTCCGTATTTGGGAAGTTTCCTCTTTGGGCGAGTTTCCCTTTTTAGAACTTTCAATTTATGGCAGGTTTCGATAAATGGAAAGTTTCTATTTAGGGCAGGGGTTTCCCTTTTTGTCAGTTTCCTTTTTGGGTAACTTCCATTTATGGCAGATTTCTATAAATGGAAAGCTTCTATTTTTGGAAGGTTCCCAGGGAAAACTCTTACCTCAGATTTTCCTGGTCTAGGTTTCTCTTTTCGAAGGTGGGTCATCAACTAGTAAGACTGGGAGTTCGCAGTTGGGGAAATCAGAGTCCCAACGATGCTTCCAGGAATTGGTTCAAGCTGGGGTATGAGTGATGGAGTATCAACAATGGATAAGAAGGATGACGGAAGATAATCATGGGATAAAAGCTCAGAAGGCGGATCATCAGTCAACTAAGCTGGAAGTTCATCTCCGTGTGGCCAAGGTGAGGAAGTTCTCGGTCTCTTCTCCATTCGACATTAGTTTAACTTTGTTAGTTTAAGGTTAAACTCAAAACCCGATGTCGAGCTACAGTCTCGACATCTAAGAAATTATGTACTATGTGTGGCCTAAGTGCGATTGCTTGTTGGGTCGCTAAGTCGAGCCTAGGCAAGAACCTACGTGTACACTTAAGTCCCCCATATGAATAGGTCTAAATTGGTATTGCTTGAGAATTACGCATGATGAATTTTAGGTCTAGATTAATACAATTATGTGTTTTGTGGCTGGATAGTCGCATATCCAATTTACGGGTGTGATGCTCCCCCTCCAGGGCTAAGGCTTTGGTGTGAGTGAGGATGTGCTTTCTCCTGTATGGGGCGAGCCTGAGAGGAAGATACTGGATGGTTGAGTGCATCATCCAAAATGTCAGGACGAAGCGCAAGAAGAACCTTTTGGGATACCTGGTGCCCTAGGTCGTGGCAGTCTTGACAGTTGGCGAATCGTCATTATTCCGGCATCTACGATGAGTAATATGTATGGGCGGTGGGACAAGCAGTGAGCAAGCTGACCTATGAGACCGTGTTAGGAACTGATCTGTTGGGTGATGGCAGTGCCTGAGTAATGAGGTAGGGCCTCGTGGGTTAGGATCGTGTGTCTAGACGCATGGTTAGGATAATCGGTTTTTAGATTTCTAAATTGAGTCTTAGTATTTTAGGGAAAAATGTTTTATATTAGATTTCTGCTTATTATGCTTGTTAGGCACACTAGGTGTCTTGTTTGGGGATTTAGGTTTAGGTCTAGACTTTCGGGGTTTAAGCTAGTGTCGGCTGGGGCGGAGCCGGGTTCGACCTCACTGGGTGGCTTGTTTGAAAAGTCACTCATCCCTCTTTTTTTTTATTTTGGTGTTTCTCCAAGTTTAGCGGTTTAGAAGCGACAATTAATTGACGGGTTGGTAGATTTCAACAGTTTTGGCGATACCAGTTGGTTAACTTCGGTCCCTTCAGAGACAAGACGTTACAGTATACTTGCTTATCATTTAGAAGCATTCCATTCAGTTACTCTATTGCTAACTGAGAAATTTCTTTAGTGTCATGATACACAAACCTCTAGCCTTTTGACTGACCAGAGGGATCAACAATCACCTTGCCAGATAGAAAAGGGCCAATGGCTTAAAATGTCTAGTGAAGTGCTTTATGAACAATAGATCAATCAAGATTATGTGACAACAATAATAAACATTGAGGTTTTTCTATCGATGCATGGAAGTTCAAATGTGGGCAAAGTGAAATTAAATAGGTACATTAATAAGTACACTTTTACGAGAACTTGGATCATGAACATGTAGCCACTCCATAGAGAGCCATGAAATTCAACTCATTTTGTATCCCAAAAGCTGTGACCAACCTGAAATATTTATACTAATCATTCAATTCTTAATCCTATAAGAAAAACAAAACTACATCTACTTATTATTTTCACGTCTAGTAGAACTCGCGTTTTGGAATGCGCTTAGAGCTTTTACTTTTTTCATAAAATGTTTTCAAATATAGGTTAGCTTTCTAATTTTCTTTGCCCTATTCTCCAAGAGAAATCTCACAAACATGATACATATAACAAATCAATGGACGCAATCGTTAAGCAAAGGCATGACTTAACTCTTATTCAAGTTTAAATTGAAAAACTACAACGTTTGAATCTCAAATAAGATTAAATCAATCTACATAGCTTTAAGAGAGTTACCATCTTTAGGAGGCATAGTTAACATAAACATAGCCTAGAGATCTTCGGGCAAGTCATGTATATAAAACACTAGCAGAAATAAATCACTAAGCAATCAAGAGTCATAACATAGCGGTGTCCATGGCAGTGAAGCCGCCGGTGCACGGAGCCTGAACTCCATCCCAATTCTCGAATATATACTGATCTATAGTGCCAAAAATAAGGGAAAAACTTAATTACTTTCCTTTGGATGGTATTAGACTTGTCTTTAATCAAATCTTTGTCATCATACCAATTCCTCATTCATATGGTAGGAAAAAGGGTTTTATAGATGAAAAGAATCAAGTGAAAGGAAAGGAAGACGCTGTGTTCGCGTACATATATCAAAGTTGAGTTCCCTTACGAATAATCGCTTCTAGTTTTCTACGCTAGAGTAAACCTTATAACTTTCTCTCTCTGATAAAATCTAAATAGTGTGGAATTAAAATTTGGTTATTACAAAGACTAGATAATTTACCCGCATTACGTTGCGGGACTTTTTCCTATTATTGGTTTTTACTGATTTTGATTTACTCATTAACTACGACTTAACGATATTCGACTTTTATCTATTACTGATTTAATTTATTTATGTAATTTGTGATATTGTAGTACTACATATTCTTAGTTGCCAGTACAAAATTATTATTAAAAACGCTAACTATATTGATAAGAGATATGATGAATTTAGAGTTGTTAAACCTTATAACGGGTATAAAATATTTTCTCCTAAAATCTCTATAACATTTATGTCATATCTTGACAATGTGGAAGTTAGCTAGCATTATACTAAATAATAAATAACTAGGACTTAATCCGCGCGAATGCGCGGTATCATATTTTTTAATTTAAAATTATTGTATAGCTTAAATTTTTAAATTTATAGTTTAAACTAAACATTTTGGTGTTTGTTAATTTTAAATCTAAGGTGAACTAAATCATGTTTTTCTAGTAATATCCGTCTCAATTAACCCGCAATAATATCATATTTTTCTTTTAAAAAAAATTCAGTTAAAACTACTCAAGATAAACTATTAGTCACTTATATATTATAATTAAAATAGTTTTCTTAGCTTTTTAATATTTATATTTATATTTTTTCAAAAATCAAGATTTTATTTTTTATATAACTAATTAATATTATATTAATATTGTATTAAAAATATATTATTTAGTTCGAAATATATATTTTTAGATTATTTTATAAATAATCATTGTATAAAGGATTCCTATATTTATTTTTAAAATAAATATAATTGTTTTGGAGATTTTTTAAAAAGATATCATGAGAATCTAAAATGAGATTTCCCCATTTTAGAAACATAATTTAATTTGTTTTTGTATTATATATTGTTCCTAATGGCATTTGATGTAAATTCTTTCAAATTAAAGGTTATTTATCTAAATGTACTTCTCAAATAATAATGTAGAGATTTTTAGAAAGATAAAAGTGAATTTGGTAATAAGTTTCCATACATAAACATAATGTAATAATATGTTCGAATCTAATACATTTATATATATATAATCATTTGAACAACAATACTGAAAATTATTGTGTTAATATATAATGCACATCAAAAAAAGTAAATCCTTTGTCTGCTATTTTTCGTCTTATATTTATGTCTTGTGGGGCATAATCCATTACAAATTTTTAGTTTTTTTGTCCATATTAGGGCTCAAGCTCTTTCTTACATCGAAACAACCATGATTATATTTATGTCGTAATTTATCAACAATATCAAATCATCTAATAATTTTAATTCTACTGATAGTAACCAAATTTTAAATTTAACATTTTATAATTGTAACTTTATTTAAATAAAATATTATTATTTTCTTTGCACTTTTAAAGAAGACGAAGTACCCAACAAACTTTGTCAAACCGATGTTCATATGCAATCTTTTCTTGTTTAATTGAAAGTTTGTATTTCATCGTCGCAACTTTTTGAGCATGGATATATAGAATAGGGTAGGAAGAAGAGAAGAAAAAAAATTACAACTTTGATTTAAGAGAATTATGTCTTTAATTTGAGAGATTTAAAGATTTAGGGATTAGAAAAGAAAAGTAACATAATTAAAAAGTGATGTGTAAAATTTAATTTATGTGGAATGTTAAAATGTTTTAATTGGTTATTCAGAGCATCTCCAAAAACNTCATTTTGAAGTTTCTAAAACTTTATATTTGAAGTTTTGAGTTGTTTCTCTCCAAAAGCAAAACTTCAAATATAACTTTAAAAAAAATTATATTTTACATTATGATCCTTATACTTCTTCTAATTAACTTAATTTACAAAAACTTTTAATAGTAACTAAAACATACTTTTTTAAAAAGTATTACAACACCATTAGTTATTAAATTATTACACTAAAATATAATATTTTATACAAAATAATAAAAATGAGAATTATAAAGTAAAATTTAAATAATATAACAAATTACTTCATAAAATTATTTATGTAATACTCTTACATAAAATCAATTTATACATTTTTATTTTATTTAAAATTTTTAAGTATAATAACTGAATATATAAGAATAAATGCGAAATGCGAATGAGATAATAAAATTTATAGGAACGAAAAAGATAAACAAAAAGTTAATAAAAATAATTTATGTGATATACAATTGTAGGGACTAGTATGCAAATAAAAACATGAAACTTCAAATTTGAAGTTTTGAAAAGTGAAACTTCAAATATGAAGTTTCACTACTCAAAACTTCAAATTTGAAGTTTTGGAATTTCTTTTTGGAGTGTCAAAAACTTCATATTTGAAGTTTTAGAGACTCTTTTGGAGATGCTCTCAAAGATGTGTTTTTGATGAAATGTCAAGATTTTAGAGCATAAAAATGTTTAGGTATCATCTTTTGAAAAGACTCAAACATTATTATAGTATTGATTTCATCATATAAAATCAAAGAACTTATAAAATCTACTTATCCATTGTATAAATATTTTTACTAAAAGTTCTGCCGTGCAAAAATTCACCTAATAAAAAATAAACCATTAACTGTATGCATATTTAATTTTATTTCAAAAATGATTACGGTTGTAATTTTACGGTTTAATTATGCGGTTAATCGATAATTTTGATATAGTTGTTACTAACTATTATGGTTACGATTCAAATTTACTGTTTGATTTTAGAGTCATGCCAACTCTAACTAGGTTGGGATAGGAGCAACGGTCTTAATTACCACTTTTTGTGGGAAAAAAATCTCACATGCCACTATATGATCTCTATGCCACTATTAATATGATATTCCCATTAGACCCTTAATGAGAAAGCCTCTCACTGAAGTAGAGGGTTTGTTTCTTCATCAAATTTGAGATACTCTTGGTCAATTAAAAGGTTTGGTCTCACAGAAATTTTAAATAAAAAAAATCAGTTTCTGAAATCGTAAAAAAAAAAACTCCCTCCGTTTCTTCCTCAGCTCACCGTCGATGCCGCCGTTTCTCACCTTCGGAGACTCGTCGCACTTGCAATCGAAATATTCTCCTCTTTGCTGAAACAACTGAGTAAGTTTCTTCTTTAGATTAGATTTGTAATTCATGTACATTAGGGATTAGATATGAAATTGGGAAAAATTGGTTGTTTGGATATGCACATTTGGTTGATAATCACGTTTGATGTGACTATGAGATAATTGCATTGGTAATCATGTTGAATCGTAATGAATCGAGCTCAAGGAATC
>OVAN01000709.1:0-52105 GCA_900406275.1 Anastatica hierochuntica | reverse complement strand
TCAATCTATTCCCGAAGCTCTTGTATTACAGGTGGGAGAGCTAGACACAGCGAAACTAGTCTGGGAAGCCATACGATCTCGTCATCTAGGGGCTGAACGGGTAAGAGAGGCTCGTCTACAGACACTTATGGCTGAGTTTGATAGGTTAAAGATGAGGGACAGCGAGACCATTGACCAATTCTTTGGAAGAATATCGGAGAATGCATCAAAATCCTCTGCTCTTGGTGAAGAAATCGAAGAACCTAAACTTGTGAAGAAGTTTCTAAAAAGTCTTCCTAGAAGGAAATACATTCATATAGTAACCTCTCTTGAACAAGTTTTAGATCTCAAGGTGACTTCTTTCGAGGACATCGTTGGGCGTCTAAAAACTTATGAAGAGAGGATAAATGAAGACGATGAAACTAACGAAGATCAAGGGAAATTGATGTACTCAAACACTGAGCAGACATCGTATCGTGAGTTCAGTAATGATAGAGGTCGCGGTCGAGGAGGAAGAAGCTTTGGAAGAGGTAGAGGACGTGGCCGTTATAACGGAGGAAGAGATACCTCAAGAATCACGTGCTACAGATCCGATAAGCTGGGGCACTACGCGTCTCGATGTCCTGACCGTCTACTTAAGCTGCAAGAAGCTCAAGAAAGTAATGAAGAAGAAACACATGATGCAGATGAGCTTATGATGCATGAAGAAGTGTATTTAAATGAAGAAAAGGTAAAACCAAATTTTTTCGAGACTAATGAGGAGATTAGGAACATATGGTACCTTGATAACGGAGCAAGCAATCATATGACAGGGGATCGAAATTGTTTCTTTAAGCTCGATGAAACAATAACAGGGAAGGTTAGATTTGGGGATGACTCACGAGTAGACATAAGAGGCAAGGGGTCAATCCGATTCATCTTTGAAGATGGGGTTAAGAAGATCCTATCCAATGTATATTACATACAAGATCTAAGAAGTAATATCATTAGCTTAGGACAAGCTACAGAGGCTGGTTGTGAAATAAGAATGAAAGAAAACCTGTTGCTTCTCTATGATCGAACCAGGAAAATACTTGTGAAAACTAATAGGAGCAGGAATCGCTTATACAAGGTGCAATTGGAGGTTGAAAACTTGACATGTCTTCATGTAGCAGCAACAAATGAATCTACCCGGTGTCACGCGAGATTAGGCCATACTAATTTCGATAATATGAAGCTAATGATCAATAAGAATGTAGCTACTGGATTGCCGAAAATTCAGATTAAAAGGAGTCATGTATATCATGCTTGCTTGGAAAGCAAGCAAGAATGCCATTTTCGTAAACATCCTTGTTTCGAGCAACAGAGAAGCTCGAGCTCCTTCACGGTGATTTATGCGGTCCAATCTCACCTTCGACAGTTGGTCATAAACGATATATCTTTGTTATGATTGATGACAATACCCGCTACATGTGGACATTACTCTTAAAGGAGAAGAGTGAAGCATTAGAAAAATTTAAAGATCAAAAGAAGATGGTGGAGAAAGAAACAAGTCTTTCGATTAAGACACTTAGGACATATAGAGGCGGAGAATTCATGTCCTTAGAGTTTCAAAAATGTTGTAAAACAAGTGGAATCAACAGACATTTGACCGCACCTTACTCACCTCAACAAAATGGAATAGTTGAGAGGCGTAATCGAACACTCCTAGAGATGACAAGAAGCTTGCTTAAGCATATGAGCATGCCAAACTACCTATGGGGAGAGGCTGTAAGACATGCCAATATCTTATAAATCGAATTGCAACAAGAACTCTATCTCTCCAGACACCTTCTGAAATGTTCAAAGGGAGTAAACCAAACCTTGCTCACTTGCGAGTTTTTGGATGTGTTGGTTACGTGAGAGTTGATTCGCCGAGTAGGAAGAAGCTTGATGATAGATCACGTGCGTTGGTACATTTGGGAACCGAGCCTGAAAGTAAGGCGTATCGCATGCTATATCCTGTGAGTAAGAGAATCGTGGTGAGTCGCGACATGTTTTTCGTGGAGGAGAAGGGCTGGAGCTGGAATCGTGGCGGTGAAGAAAATGAAATCAGCTCCGGAAGCATGTTTCGAAACAGTCTAAGTGAACATGGAAACAGAGGTTTGAGTGAATCGACAGGAATGATGATGGAGGAGCAAAGAGATAACTCTGTTATCGTAAAAACAGAGCCGAAAAAGAGCAAAGTCCGATAAACCTATTAGAGCAATCTCATGAAGAGGTACAGGAGGTAGAAGACGGTGCAGACACGGGACTAAGTGTGAATGAAGCTGAGAATTATGATGACTTGCAACAGCCGCAGTTGCGGCGCTCATCTAGAACAAGAAACACACCAGAATATCTCTCCGATTATATACTTTTGGCTGAAGCAGAAGGAGAGTCTTTGTTGATGACTATGAATGAGGAACCATTGTCATTTAGTGAAGCCGAAGGAGTAAAGGTATGGATCGATGCTTGTCAAGATGAAATAGACTCTATTGAGAAAAATCATACTTGGAATTTAGTTGATATACCTGAAGGAATAAAACCTATTGGCTTGAAGTGGATATTTAAGATAAAACGGAATGTTGATGGAAGTATTAACAAGCACAAAGCAAGATTGGTCGCCAAAGGTTATGTACAAAAACATGGAATAGATTTTGATGAAGTCTTTGCTCTGGTTGCTAGAATAGAGACTGTTAGACTCATACTTTCACTCGCAGCCTCATTAGGATGGAAGGTACACCATCTATACGTGAAAACTGCATTTTTACATGGAGAATTAAAGGAGGAGGTGTATGTTACGCAACCTGAAGGTTTTGAGATAAAAGGACAGGAAGAGAAAGTATATAAACTGAGTAAAGCTCTCTATGGACTTAGACAAGCTCCGCGAGCATGGAATGAAAAGCTGAATAAAATCTTAAAGGGGCTTGGATTTATCAGATGCTCGAAGGAACCCTCTCTCTATCAAAGAAAGGAAAAGGATCATTCGCTTATTTTGGCTGCCTATGTAGATGATCTTCTTGTTACATGGTCGAATTTAACAATGATTAACGAGTTCAAGAGTGAGATGGGAGCCAAGTTTGAGATGAGTGATCTCGGAATGTTGACATACTATTTGGGAATTGAAGTAATGCAACATGATGGAGGAATTATGCTTAAACAAGAGAGATATGCTATGAAGATACTCGAAGATTGTGGCCTGGACGCATGTAATTCATCGCATGTACCAATGGATACTAGTCTAAAGTTATCAAAGTCACGAGAAGAGAAGAGCGTAGATGAAACCAGGTACAGAAGAACTATTGGATGCTTGAGATATTTACTTCACACTCGTCCTGATCTCTCTTATAGTGTCGGAGTTCTGAGTCGATATATGAATGATCCAAAGGAGTCGCATGGGTTGGCATTGAAGCATGTATTGAGATACTTGAAGGGGACGGTATCTTTTGGTCTTTCATTTGATCGTATAAACAAAATTAGGCTGAGTGGTTTTAGTGATAGTTCGTATAATATAGATGCTGATGAAGGAAGGAGTACTTCTGGACATGTTTTCTACCTCAACGAGAGTCCAATTACGTGGTGTTCTCAAAAACAAGAAAGTGTGGCATTATCATCATGCGAAGCGGAGTTTATGGCAGCTACAAAAGTTGCTAAACAAGCAATCTGGTTGCAAGAATTGTTAAGTGAAGTCATGAACAAAGAATGTGAAAAAGTTGTGATCAAGATCGACAACATGTCTGCGATATCACTTACAAAGAATCTTGTCTTCCACGGTCGCAGCAAGCACATTCATAGGAGATATCACTTTATTCGAGAATGTGTCGAAAATAATCAAGTAGAGGTGAAGCATGTTCCAGGAAACTTACAGAGAGCTGATATCTTAACAAAAGCACTTGGAAGGATGAAATTCAAAGAAATGAGGGAGCTCATAGGAGTTAAAGATTTGAAGGAAGTTGGTTTCAAGCTTAAGAGGGAGAATGTTGGTTAAGCTTGAACCAACATTGACTTGGGTTAGAAGCAATCTTATATGTTCGATTTTGGCATTGTCATAACCGAGTTATGGTTTGATCTTTTAGAGATAAAGACTATTATAATATAGGAGTTATCTATATTATTAAGTATTTCCTTGTTAGAATAGGATTTAGAGTAGTCATATAAAATATAGGATTGGAAACTCAAGTTAACGTGAGAGAGATTGTGGTTTTAGAGTTGTAAGGCTTTTGAGAGAGTTTTTGCCTTAAGAGATTAATAAGAAGAGTGATTTCTTATTATTTTGTTCTTGTGTTTCTTATGCTTGATATCGAAATCCTGAGAACAACAGAAACACCCGAGAGCAAGCTAAGGGAAACACTCGAGAAGCCCAAAACCTAGCCCAAATAACTCCGCAGTGCCCTCACCATCAAAATTACTCCAAAATCTGGACTCATCGAAATGGTGAGCTGCGCATGCCACTATGAACAAGGATAGAACAATCACTACTAATTCTTAAAAACATCTCTATGCTTCTGGATGCCCTACTTTGGAAGGTTAACGACTAATCTAAGGCCACCGATGCAAGATTTTAAGCCATCACTCTTTTACATGCATTCTACCACCAAGACTCTGGCGAACCCCGCATAACGACCCCACGAGAGACCCCAAAGGGTTTTTGAATCAATAGCAATGGAACCTCTTCGGTGAAATTCCTCATGCACAAGGCGTTCAAGCATATTCGATTGCAAACCTGGTCAACCAAGCCTTCGCCCTTAGTGAGGTTCGTCAAGTCGCTTGTCCGAACAAAGACACGAAGGTGGAACTTATGAAATGAATGCTCCAAGTTATTATGTCCAAAGTCCATCAGGCCATAAATTCAACCACAGAAATAAACTGCGTCTTACGGTAAGCTCAAAACATCCCCTTCACGGATCGAGTAAGAACCTTTTCCATCTTCTGAAGCCTGAAAGAATATAGATTGTGAATTATGGCGGAACAACTGGCTCGAGCAAGCAATTAACAGCATTGACACCATGGCCATGGCCTGATCACGATTCTCCCAAGAGGAACGTGACACATTATATTGCCAGTTGTTTGCTGAAAACCTAGAAGACGAAGTGCTAACATGGTTCTGTCAACACAAATTCTACTCGATTGACAACTTCCCCCTCTCTCGACGACCTTCCTGAAACACTACCCCGTGTTCATACAACATGGAACTTCAATAGCAGATCTATGAACTATGGCAGAAGGGCTAAAAGAAGACCTGAAGGTGTCATCCCAAGTTTCAAAGAAATGGCCTCACACGCAACAATGATGCATGAGGTAGCTTTGCCCGCCCTCTGAAATGCATTTTGGCACGAATATGCATGACGATATGATCTCAAGATAAAAAAACCGCGAACACTAGAGGATGTGCTTAATTGGGCTACGATATTCATCGCAATGGAAGAAGAAAAGTTAGCAATGGCTAAGAAGCAACTCGCTGTGAAGGCTATCGAGTCGACGGAAAGAGCTAAAGACGAGTATTATGAGCAGTGCCAATACTACGACATATACTAAACCAAAAAAAAAGTGGACAACCAATTACTTCGTCGAGGAAAACAAGTCCCCTCAACCCCAAGAAACAAAGAACCCAAAGAGCACAATCAAGACCATAACTAGTACAGTAAATACCACAAACGCACAGGACATGTGACTGTCGAATTCCGACACTTGAAGGACATTTTGATGACTAAATTCAAGAACGGCGAAATAAATGTCCAAAGTCGTGATCCCCCCCCCCTCGGCTGTAGATGCGTACCATGCGAAATTCACCTATCAGAGGTTTACCGATGACAAAAAAAACTACCTTAATCCAGCTAAGATCAAATGACACAACACCCCCACAATATGTCGCAAAAACAGACGCCTCAAACTACATTCGTGAAAGTGAGTACCCGCACAACACACCCGTATCACCCTGAAGGAGGATTAATATGATCATGTGTTATGACTCTGTCAGGTCGATGAAAATATACAAACAACTTGTGGTGGCAGTGATCCAATGGGTGCAAAAATTCAACCTCTCCAACACTGCTGACAAAGAATTAACATTCAACAATGATGACGGGAAAGGGCTAAACCAATTCCACAACAACCCCCAGGTGATTGTGCCGATGGTCGCCAATTATGAGGTCACTCGATACCTCATCATGGAAGTTCTGTGGATATGATATTCAAGGAAACATTGAAGAAAATTGATCTTAAAGGTTACAATATCAAGCCGTCTTCCATGCCTCTCATTGGATTCAATGGCGAGATCAAAACAACGGTTGGAATTATCAAACGACATGTACACCCTATGGGGGTGACTAGTGTTAAGAGTAGTTTAAGCCAAGAGTAGGAGAAAGGCTTTTAGTAGGAGGCCGAAAGGCATGAGTATGCCCCAAAGCAAGAAACCGGAAGAGCCTTCTACCCTAGAAGAAAAAATACTAAAAGGAAAAGGAAATATGTCTAATATCTAAGGATTACACAGATGTTTCCTAATTCTAAGGCATATACACCTACGTTCTTTTATAAATACAAAACCTAAGGGTTAACGCAAGAGCATTTGCTACAAACCCTAAATACTCAATAATTAAATCTTAGAGAAACTAAAAAATTACGACTATACTAGGGTTTCATACCCAAATACGTTGTATTCTTTTCCTTTCTATAGATTATCAATAAAGAGTCTTTTTAATCTTTTGTTCATCCTTAAATTATCTCTTGCTTCCATAATGCTATAAAGAATTTGCCTCAAAATACCCATAACAACTAAGATGGCAACATTCATCATAATAGACAAGGGGGCAATCTATAATGGCATCATGGGAACACTCTAGATACACACAATGAAAGCAATATCGTAGACCTACCACTAATGCTTGAAATTTTTGACACCAGAAGGAGTAAAAACTTTTCGAGGCAATCAAGGCATGGCACGAGCATGCTTCATCACATAACTCAAGTTACAGAACCAACAACTCGAGGAAATTGAGAAAAGCAAGATGGAACTGACAACGACAAACACTTAAAGAACGACCTTCCCCTCTAACGGCAACAAAAAACAAACCACATGAATCACGTAAATATGTATCTCTATCATTTTATAATCATAGCTAAGAATGACTTGATCCCTTCGAGGTATGTAGACAATATTTTTCGAGGCACAACGACCTCTATATTTTAAATTTATTTTCATCTCTCGCTAACACCTTTGGGCCAAAAAAAATGTCTTAGCACGACTGATAAAAGTCTGGACCACCATGCAATTGTTTGAGTTCATCATTAGCCATGTGGCTTAATTGAATCCACGACACGTGTTCCCCATGAGCACAATGGATTGAGCACCCATTATACAACTTTTACATTTTTAAGGATAGGACGGGTCCATCCCGCGCCAAATGTAGTGGTCTAATCGAATCCACGACATAAGGAGAAGTTGGGTTGGTCCCTGCACCGACATAACTAATCAAAATCAACCATTGATGACTTCGAATGTTTCAATTTCGATTGAAAACCGTATTAATTATAAAATAACAACAAAAGTACTCAAAGGAAAATAAAGTAGACGTAAAAAGAAAGTTCCACTAATACCAAAAAGAAACAATACATCAATTTCTTACAAAGTCACGACAAGGTCAAAAAAAATTAAAAGAGATGGTCGAATAAATTTAGGCTCGATAATACAAGTTCACTTAGCTACAACACTACATCACAGAGGAAGATCTATCTTGCCTAATGGAAGTCCCTCGTTGAAACATTTAGACAGAAGCCTAGCAGCCCAACGCCCAGGTAAATTGTTAATAGTTCATGAATATTGAATGAATTCTTCTTTTATTTAAGTGAAATTAGGACTTACCCTGGAATTTTGATGCAGAATATTCCTAAGACAAAAAAGGAGTGAGGAAATAATGGTAACCCCATAAGGATATCCAAATCTTGAAGTACTGAATGATTCATGGATAACTTTGGGGCGTGATCGGGAAGTAGAGCGTCATCATGAGTCGAATGGAAGGAATCATGCATATTCAAAAATGGATTATGAGCAAAAGAAACAATATCATGTTTCGAGAGGGAGAGACCATGCATCAAGTACGCCTAGACCAAGATCGAGTTATGTAGCAACTCAAGACTCAAGGGGCGATTCGTCTGAGTCAAGGCGTCAGAGAGGGACGCCCAAACCACATGATACGCTGAGGAATATCAGGAGTTCATATTCTCTAACAATGTTACTGCAAGGGTTGTTTAATAGACTTGATTGATGACCAAGCAGTGCAGGAGGTTGACCCGAGAGGCAACCAACATCCCCACTTGATTACTTAAGGATGGTCATGTTGATGAAGAATCTTGTAACTATTAAATACTCCGGAGGAACAAATCCCATTGAGGTTTCATCTTGGCAGAGAAACTTAGAGAACCATTTCCGAGCAATCTGATGTCATGATGAGTTTAAAAAGGAAGTGGCAATATGCCATTTGACCAAGGACGCAACTGGTTGGTGGGACAATGTAGAAGAGCATTGTGTGTGGGGGGGGGGGAGATGGATTAGTTAGGATGATTTCCAAAAGAATTTTAAGCAGAAATTCTTCCCACCTGAAGCAAGAGACATATTGGAAACCAAGTTTTTGAAATTAACTCAATATGACAAGAGTGTCCGAGAGTGTGAGGCGGAATTTACAAGACTAATAAAGTATTCACCTAATTGAGTCGGGAATGAAGGAGCATTGATCCAAAGGTTTTTGAGAGGGATGCAATCAGATCTTCGTAGTCGCTTACAGGTAGTAGCATTCGATAGTTTATATGAGCTGGTTGAACAAGTCATGATTGTGGAAGAAGGAATGGCCGCAGAGGAAGCCATGAAAAAAGTTGTAGGGCTATCTCAAAGGAGTGAGGGTCCAAGTGCCAGAAGTATGAGTAACCAAGGGCATATGAATCAAAAGAGGCAGAGGGAGAAGAAATGGAGGACGACCTGTGAACGGTTCGATTTCTTCTTTTATCTGTGGAGGATTAAGTCATGTGGCAAGATAATGCCCTAATTAAAGACAAGAGATATGAGTCTGCGATTTTATCACATGTTTTACTTGGGGCGAGAAGGTTCATGACGCCATCTCTTCCCACAAAACCGTATCTTTCATGCTGATATTGTGCACTTGGGTTCTGATCCATGTACGATCAAGGATATATCCGAAAAAACTTGTTAGTAGCTCCCTTGGGGCATCACGAAGTGATTTTGGGGATGCACTTGTTGTCGAAGTATGGCGCACAGTTAGACTATGGTCGAGAAAGGATCACGCTGAAAGAAAAACGGCAGACACTGATGACATATTTTGGGATATACCAAACTTATAAGGTATCATTCATATCTGCTGTGAGAGTTGAGAAGAATTTTGTTGGGGGAGAAGTATACCTAGTGACTTTGACCGCTCTTGGAGGAGAATTGGAAGAAGGATTGAAGTTGGAGGAAATATCAGTTGGAAGGGAATACCATGATGTATTCCAACCATTGGAAAGAGTACCTCCACAACAGAGTGATCCATTTACCATCCGCTTAGAACTGAGAGCAGTGCCGATATTGAAGACACCTTACAGAATGGCCTCGACTGAGTTAGCAGAATTGAAGAAGCAGTTGGAAGATTTGATGGAAAAATGGTTTATAAGACCGAGTTCAGCACCATGAGAAGCTTCGGTCTTGTTTGTAAAGAAGAAGGATAGTAGCATGCGACTATCCAATGATTAACGAGGGATCAACAATATCACCATAAAGGAAAAATTTCCCTTACCACGTATTGATGAGTTGTTGGATCAACTACATGAAGAAAGTTGGTTTTCAAAGATTGATCCAGCCTCAAGATATCATCAAATCCCTATCGCGGAGTTATATATCATGAAAATAGCCTTCCGAACGAGGTATGGCTACTATGAATTTGTGTTAATGCCGTTTGGACTTACTAACGTGTTGGTTGTCTTCATGCAGTTGAGGAACGATGTATTTCGAGATTACATGGATAAATTCGTAATCATTTTTATAGACTATATAATCCTTTATTCCAAAAGGTGTTGGAGCGGTTGACGAGTCGGAAGTTATTCGCTAAGTTTAGTAAATGTAGCTTCTGCAAGTGGGAGATCAGATTCCTTGTTCATTAAGTGTCAGAGCAGGGTGTGGCAGTGGATCCTGAAAAGATTGAAGTAGTTAAGAATTGGACACGACCTACCAGTGCTACATAAGTTCAAAGTTTCCTAGGGTTGGCAGGGTACTATCGGAAGTTTGTGAAGACTTTTTCTATCATGGTCAAACCTCCGATCTGCTTGACTAGGAAATATGTATCATTTGAATGGGATGAAAAGACGGAGAAGGCTTTTACGTAGCTGAAGGAAGTTTTGACGACGACACATATACTTGCCTTACCAACATCGAGGAATCCATATACAATTTATATTGATGCTTCCCGAGTAGGACCAGGATGTGTGTTGATGCAAAATTATAAATTTATAGCTTATATCTCACGACAGTTGGGGAAGGATGAGGAAAACTTCTTACGCACGATCTGGAGATGGCAATTGTGGTATCTTCCTTGAAAATATGGATCAAGTTCTATCGTTATGACGAGACGGTCTAAATCTTTACTGATAATAAGAGTCTCAAGTAAATATTCACTCAATCAGATCTCAGCTTGAGACAAAGGAAATGAATGGAATTTATTGTAGACTACAATTTGGAAATTCAATATCACTCGGAGAAGGCAAATGTGGTTAGTCTTTCTACCATACATGATGGAAGCAGCGAGCCATCGGGCCTTTGAGCGGTGAATCAAGAAAATATCGTACAAAGAATACGAGACGACCATAAGGAAGATTTGAAACTTAAGAAGATTATAGAAGAATTTCGAGAATCAGTCAGGAGGAATGATAGAGGTTATCACCTGGCAGAAGGTGGAACTCTCTTACAAAAATACGAATAACGGTGCTGGCAGGAAATAAGTTACGAGAAGAAATCCTTAGAAACTCACACCATTCCATACTTAGTATCCACCGTGGGAGCATACTTCTAGTGGCTAGGAATCAAAGAACATGTGCCTAATTGGGTAGCCCAATGACAAACATGCCAACACATTAAAGTTGATCATCATGTGCCCGGAGGACTCCTGCAAAGTTTACCACTGCCAGAGTGGAAATGGGAGGCAATAGATGTAAAACCCCCCAATCAAGATTAGGACAAAGTCAACTCAATTGACCGCACAACAATCAAACAAGAACATGCACGACCAATCAAGTAACCCTTCCCAAACGTCTCAACCAAAGATGCTACAACTACACACCTAGACATTTAATCCGAGGTTTTAACAACACATCTGAGATCCCTAGGTAAATATCCGAGTATGTGTATCCTAACGAACTCAAGCCAATGCTTCACAACCCAGGTATAAATCTGATAGTTTGTTCGTCCCGGACAAGGACTAGTATCATATAAAACCCATGTATCTTTCATAAAGCATATTTTATATATATCACGTAGGTTCAAACCATATCAAACTAATACATGGTCAAAAATTTTAAAATTATTACTTATTAAAATGCATACTCATTTACAAAAGGCACAAATACTACGCCAGCTGCACATCTCCTTTCCAACTTAAAAGATCACCACTATAGTTACCTGGAAAACAAAGAGTCTAATGAGAAACTAATTTGCTCAGTGAGAAAGGGCTCCCTAACGATTAGTCATTCCCCCCCCCCCCAATACACAATAATCTTTAAACAATCAATCAATCACTTATTCATGCATCGCGGAAAATAAACCTTCAAATAATCCAAGCATAGCATAAATCGAATCACAATCATCGAGTCGCCCGAGAGTGGTTGATCCCGTAGGATAATCGAGGCTTGCCCCCTCGCCATTGGTCATTCCACCCACCATAAACCACAATCCATAGTCAACAATCCTCAATCCACGATCCCTCACACATCTCTTCATAAGTTCATTGATTCTAGACACAAAGTCTAAAAAGCCGATGCCCGGATCACACACTTGTTGCACCGCCATGCAGTCTGCCTGTATTGGCTGAGGGTAGCTAGCCCTATCACCGTTCTAAACATAACATGCCGGAACTAATTTTGGTACGGTCCCAATAAGCTATGACCTCTAGGTGGATACTAATGACTCTCACGAGACTCTACCCGAGTGTTGGACACACACTACGGGTCACTCACTAGGCAAACCCGTCACAATCAAATATGAATTCCTCACCAAGCGAACCCGGGAAAAACAAGTTATGTCGTTCAAACCGAGGTTCAAATGATACAATGCAATTATTATGCATAACATCACTTCATATTCATCACATAACACAATATGTTATACCCCCGAGCCGGGGCCCGAACGATATAACTCAATATCTCTCACAGCCGTATACATTACATAATAATCATGTCATCAATCATTATGCATCACACATTCACCAATTATCAATATCACACAATCATCATGTTTGACCATTTACTTACGTCCATCCATTTACTTATCAATTTCATGATTCTACGGTTCAACATGCAACACACAATACCCTTATTTTGCAGGCGCTAATCGCACCTAACTATCCATCCTATAACCAACACTTACCTTAGATTTTGGATGAGGTGGTCGGATTTGGTTCCAGGTAGGTTCGGCTCCTACAGAAAATTCGGCAGAGTTTTAGACCTCTAAAACATGTAACTTATAAAAGAATTTCCCATGTTCTATTAGTTGGAACCGGGATCCAAACCTACTTTTATACTTAGAGTACTAAACGACAAGGAAAACCTAAGCTGGAAATTTTTACCTGTCGGATTTTTGTTTGGCAGAATTTTCTACGTACGGTTGGATAAAACTATGTTCAGAAAGTGTTTTCTTGTGGGGAAAATGGGTATCGACAAAAGTAATGTCCTAAGGGGGTATATATATATGGTGAATGGACGTGGGAGATGGGCTTGGGGAAGCGGTGGCCGCCCATATCATCCAATGGGAGAAAAATTGGTGGCGATGACTCACCAATCGCGTGGAACGTTCAGATGTTGCCACCCAGCTGCTTCCGGTGAAGCAAGAATTCCTAGCAGGTGAAGCAGACAGTCCAAGTTACCTTAGTCATTGACGAGATTCCAGACCATAAAAGTTTTGCGAACATTCCGGATGACCCTGGTCTGATCAGAACGTGTCGGATACACTCTGGATAGTCGAAAAATTATTTTCTTTGATCGGAACTGAATATTCTTCGGGGAGAAAATTCTCATAAATTTTTCTTGAGATCATTTCACCTCTAACAACTCAGGAATAATTTCTTGACTAATTTTCCTGATATCTCTAGGACATTTTACGTTTAACTATCGATATTTTCAATCCACTAAATTTCCCGATGAATCTTCATGTACCTTTACATCTTCCAAATTTCAACTTCAAATTTTAAGCTCCTTCTTAAGCAGCTCAACTAGCACTCAGCTTATCGCTCAACACCATCCGACTCATTCGACATGCATCCTTTGCGGTTTCTCACTCCACAAGAATTTCAATCGTTCTTAAGTAGAAGTCTCTCCGACCAATCTTAACCATGTCCCAACCCTGACTACTATCCTCAGTCCATTGGACTTGATTTCTTATTTCTTGTCACTTCCATTCCAACTACAAACTTTCCCGGTACTTAGGGATTCAATTCAAACTAACACTCATCTCAACCATTCAATTTCATAACATTCTCTCATGGTAAAATTGCTCTGAGGCTTTACTCGTACCTTTCTCAATCGTCAATACGCAAATCGTTCACTAAAACTGTTTTTGGTTAATCTCTTTGGCTATTATCCTTTTTCGGCCACTAATTGGATCTCATTTGTTTCTTAATTCTTATTGAGGTCATTACATTCTCCACCCGCCCCCCTCAATAGAATTCTTCCTAGAATTCTTGAAGAATACATCATCACCCTAACTTGTAATATCAACTTTCACGCCACTTTTCTCGATCATGGTCATTCCTTTTCTCAATTATCTTTTCACTTCTTTGTCATTTCTTCTTCTTTGCTCAGCTTTTGTAGCACTTTCATCCTTATTACCACTTAGTCCTTGTATTACATTCAATCTTCGAAAGCCAATTCATTTAGTACTTAACCCATACAATCCTCCAATGTTGAACTTCCACCGACCACATTCGATATGGATTATCTTTCTTCTTCCAATCACGTATCAACTTTTTTGCATCACCCGCAGTCCAGATCAAGTCAAGTTCCCTCAATCTACCGTGCAACATTCAAGCAAGAACATGCACGGCAAAAAGATAAATCATAACCTTTCTCTAGACTGAGGATGCTACAACTACTTCAGTTTCATTGCTTCTTCATACTTCAACCTTTTACCTTCATCGTATTTTCCTTCTAGTCACCCTTTCCTAGTCACCATTTCATTTTAACACTTCCAGCCTGGATCAGGTCAAAGTTGTCTTAATGGGTCGTGCAACAATCAAACAAGAACATGCACGACAAATCAAGGAACCCTTAGTCTTCACCAAACAGAAGATGCTACAACTACTTTTAATTATCCATTCTTTCTCGTCCTCATATTATCTTATCCTCCATTCTTCAATAGTTGTGTAAATCTTCTTTTCATTTCTTCCATTTTCTCTCATCCTAATTTTGGGGTTTCAAACATCTTCTTCCTTATACTACGTGTTGTCACCATCTTTATTTCCATGCATTCCTCACATAAATTCATCTTCTGTAGACTTTTACCTATGATTTCCTACCCATAGGCTATTATGGTAGCTTTTATTTGACTTTATCCCTTAACTAACTTAGTAATCTTCAGCATTCTACAACATGCTTTTTATCCACTATAATTTCTGGAAATATCCACCTCTTTCTCCGCCTATCTCTTGAACTTCTTTCAATTATGTCCTCCTACACCTCCCTGTCTTCCATTTTTGATTGATCAGACATCATTTTCAATTCTTTAAATTACTTAAGGATTCGTTTTAAATAGACTCTTCTTTCAAAAACCGAACTTGAAAATTGTAATTTCTCACACCATCCAACTAGTCTCTTGTCTTTTCTTTAGATACATTCTCCTTCTGAAGTAACATTCAAGTTTCTATCCTCGACTTTAATCTATTATACTATGGTATCATATCCATGATATACCCAACTCTTCTTGAAATCTTTCTCACTTCTACTATTCGAATCTTCTTCATCCTTTGCTTCTTATTTCTCATGGTCAGAGTTATGTCATGTTCTGATATCTACTTCTCATCTTTAACCACGCCTTGTTAGTTCATGATTCTTGTAATCCTCCTTCACCTTAGTATCTCGTTATCTTTCATGGTCGGAATCACATCTCCTTCCCTTTATTTTAGCTTCCACCTCATATGTAGTTCATCGCATACGGTAGTTTAATTTCCTTTCGTCACGTCTTCGTCTTCGTCTTCGTCGTTCCATTCCTTTATTAATTCTTCCCAAGACTTCTCCATCTTATAGGACTTAATGCCACGATTACCAATATGTATTACATACACCAACATACTCCAATCATTTGTTCCACATCCAAGTGTTTGTTACATAACTTGTCTCTATCTTATTTCGAACATTTGCTATCTTCTGTTGCTTAACACAAACTTCTTTTTACTTGAATCCATTTCGCATGTTTTTTATATCCAATACCTCAATAACCCACTCACAATCCTCCTCATTGATTCCTCATCTCTTAATATTGAGGCACAACTTCGTTATATTCCAACATTATACTTTCGTGATCAACCATCATCACCGGCTTAGAATGAAGGTTTAGGATAAGCTTTTCTAATGGTTCACACTTATGCTTTTATTTTCATAAAATCTTTCTACGATTCAACTAGTCCTTAACCACACCAAGATAACTAACGACACCTTTGCAGGTGTCGAACGAAACATAGGTGAATCCATCACCTATCAATTTTGCAACAACTTTTCAATCAACCAAACCCATATTCAACTTTCTCATCACATACGCATCATATACTTCTATCGTATTATTCTATCATGTATTTCTACCGCGCAATATTATTATGCAATCACTCAATCAACACGCAAGGCATGAATTTCAATCAACACCCAATGAGTTAAAACCCAACTTACCTGGGTCTAGACCTTTGTGAGGCTATGAAGGTTCATGTTATTCTAGCTAAAGAACTTACTTATTTACCAATCGCCCTACACTTGGAAATTGATCCTTTCACTCTCTTTGCCAGTGCAACTTACACAATAGATTGTTTCTAAGGATAAGAATTTGCATAATGATCCATCTTTTCGCACGAAAAACATGTAACGCAACTAGAGGCGCCCTTCTTGTACTGGTTGCTTGGACAAACTTTTGCTAAGTGCTCAGGTCAACCATAATTGTAGCAATTAAGCAGATCATTCTGGGATTCACTTGCTCGTTTACCTTGACTTCTTTGTTGACCTCATCCATTATTCAACTTCCCTTCAAAGGTTTCTTGTATTTCTTGTAAACTTTTCTCTCTAGGTTGTATCTTTGATTCCACCATTAATTGTTCTACAACTATTTCCTCTACAACATTCACGGCTCGCTCCACTAGTTCATACAAATTATCAAACTTCACCACTTGTAGTCAGCTCCGTAAGTATGGTCGTAGACCCCTTAAAACTTTCTAATTATAGCACCTTCCTTTTCGGGTCCATAAGGAGCGTAACTCCTAAGTCGAGTGAATTCAACTTCATATTCTCGAACATTCAATTTCTCTTGAGCTAACTCCAAAAATTGAACCACTAATCGATCTCGTACCTCCGCTAGAAAATACGTCCATTCAAATTCATTCTTAAAACCATTCCATCGAATGCATCTTCCTTCATAATATTTTTCCACATTATCCCACCAATCTGAAGCATCTTTTTCAGGTGATAAACAATGATATCTTCTTAAATCCTTCTAGACATCGGGTTGCCGAAAACGTTTCCCTAAGTCCTTCAACCAAGCTTCAGCTTCAAAGGGATTGGTACCTCCAGGGTATTTTTTGGTTCAAAAATTTCGCATCACTATTTCCAGGTGGAGATATTTGGGAGGTGATGTTGATAGTTGGACAAGTTGATATGTCATCACTTCAGGCCGTCGATTGATTTAGTCAAGTAGACCGTAAACCAAAGTAATTAGCGGATCTATATTTCTCACAATTCCTTGTATATCTTCACAATTTCTATCATATAGCTCGTAAACTCCCAAATCATTTTTCCCTTGCTCAGGCTTAACCTGCATTGATAACAGTTATCTTTGGATCTCCAAACTATCATCTCTTGTCTCATCATCCGTTCTTACATCCATAGGGGTTATCTAGCAGCTTCATGTTCATATGATGGGTTAGGTTCATATACAACTCCATAGCTGTGGGTCGTCTCCATGTTAGGGTGCCTTTCTACACTTTCTAAATCATGTTCTTCATCGGCTTCTAGAGTCCCCTTTGTCTCTTTACCATCAAACTGTCTTGAAAACATTATGCATTATTACCAAGAGTAAGTCCTAATCCCAACTTACCTAATAAAAGGAACATGTTGGCTTCTTAAACTGCCTTTTGCGACACCTTTAACACGATAAAACATTTGAAAACAGGATCCCATGTGAACATACATAACCATGCTCTGATACCACCTTCGTTGTAACACCCCCGATCATTATTATGTCAAAGTCAACTCAATTGGCCGAACAACAATCAAACAAGAACATGCACGACCAATCAAGTAACTCTTCACAAACATCTCAATCAAAGTTGTTACAACTACACACCCAGATATTTAACCCGAGGTTCTCAGAACACATCCGAGATCACTAGATCAATATCCGAGTATGTGTATCCCAACGAACTCAAGCCAAGGCTTCACAACCAGGTCTGAATCCGCTAGTTGGTTCGTCCCGCACAAGGACTAATATCATATGAAACCTACATATCTTTTACAAAGCATAGTTTATATATATCGTGTAGGTTAAAACCATATTAAACTTATACACGGTCGACCATCTCAAATTATTACTTATTAAAATTCATACTCATTTACAAAAGATACAAATACTAAGCGAGCTGCACAACTCCTTTCCAACCCAAAAGATCACCACTATAGTTACCTGCAAGACAAAGAACTAATGAGTAACTAATTTTCTCAGTGAGACAGGNTTCCCCCCCCCCCCCACAATACACAATAGTAAATAAAAAATCAATCAATCGCTTAATCATGCAACGGGAAAAGTAAACCATCAAATAATCCAAGCATAGCATAAATCTAATCACAATCATCGAGTCACCCGTGAGTGGTTCATCCCGTTGGACAATCGAGGCTTTCCCCTCTCCATTGGTCATTCCACCCACCATAAACCACAATTCATACTCAACAATCCACAATCCATAATCCACAATCCACGATCCATCATACATCTCTTCTTGCACCCATAGACTCTAGACCCAAAGTCTGAAAAGTTGATGCCCAGATCACACACTTGTCGCACATCGCCATGCAGTCTGCCCGCACTAGTCGATGGTAGCTAGTCCTATCACCGTGCTCAACATAACATGCCAGAACTAATTTTGTACGGTCCCAACAAGCTATGGCCTTTAGGTGGATACCGATGACTCTCACGACACTCTACCCGAGTGCCGGACTCACATTACGGGTCCCTCACCAAACGAACCCGTCACAATCGAATTTGAATTCCTAACCAAGAGAACCTAGGACAAACAAGTTATGTTGTTCAAACCGGGGTTCAAACGATACAACGCCATTATCATGCATAACATCACTTTATATTCAACACGTAACACAATATGTTATACCCCCGAGCCGAGGCTCGAACGATACAACCCAGTATCTCTCACAACCGTATACATCACATAATAATCATGTCAACAATCATTAGGCATTACGTATTCACCAATCATCAATATCACACAATCATCATCTTTAACCATTCACTTACGTCCGTCCATATACTTATCAATTTCATGATTTTTCGGTTCAACATGCAACACACAAAACTCTTGTTTTGCAGGTGCTAATCGCAACTAACTATCCATCCTATAATCGAATTTCGGCTTAGATTTTGGATTAGGTGGCAGATTTGGTTTCAGATAGGTTTGACTCCTACGGAAAATTTACTAGAGTTTCGGACCTCTAAAACATGTAACATATATCAAGGAAAAATAATTCCCCATGTTCCGTTAGTCGGAACCGGGATCCAAACCTACTTTTCTACTTAGAGTACTAAACGACATGGAAAAACTAACGCTGAAAATTTGTACTTTTCATATTCCTGTGCACCATAATTTTCTACGTACGGTTGGGTAGAACTATGTTCGGTTAGTGATTTCTTGTGGGGAAAATGGGTATCGACGAAACTAATGTCATAATGGGGTCGGGTGGCGCATTCAGATGTTGCCACTCAGCTGCTTCCGGTGAAGCAAGCAGTCCTGGCAGGTGAAGCAGACAGTACAAGTAGCTTAGTCTTTGATGTGTTTCTGGAAAATAAAAGTTTCCTGAACATTCCGAACGATAAACAGTCGGAAAAAATTATTTTCTTTGATCGGAACTGAATTTTCTTCGAGGAAAATTCTCATTAATTATTCCTGAGATCATTTCACCTCTAACAATTCAAGAATAATTCCCTGACTAATCTTCCTGATCCTTTAGGACATTTTATGCCTAACCGTCGACATTTCCAATCCACTAAATTTCCCGAGGAATCTTCTCGTACCTTTACTTCTTCCAAATTCCAACTTTAAATTTTAAGCTCCTTCTCAAGCTGCTCAGCTAGCGTTCAACTTACTGCTCCACACCATCGGAATCATTCAGCATGCATCCTTTGTGGTTTCTCACTCAGCAAGAATTTCAATCGTTCTTAAGTAGAAGTCTCTCCGACCAATCTTAATTGTGTTCCGACCCTGACTACTATCCTAAGTCCTTTGGACTTGATTTCTTATTTCCCGTCACTTTCATTCCAACTACAAACTTTCCCAGTACTTAGGGATTTTACCCAAACTTACTAACACTCATCTCGACCATTCAATTCCACAAAATTCTCTTATGCTAAAACTGCTCTGAGGCACTCGTACATTTCTCAATCATCAATACCCAAATCGTTCACTAAAATCATCTTTAGTTAATCTCTTTGGCTATTATCATTTTCCGGCTGCTAATAGGATCTCACCCGTTTTTTAATTCTTATTGAGAGTCATTACAGTAGCAATGGATTTTATTACAGGAATACACCCAGCTCTAGGACGCGGGAATGATGCCATGTGGGTAGTGGTTGACAGATTAACCAAGGCTGCTCACTTTCTACCTATTAAAGTCATAAAAAAAGTTGAAGTATTAGGAAAGTTATACTTAAAGGAGAAGATTGCATGGAGTTCCTGCCAACATAGTGTCTGATCGTGACCCAAGGTCTACGACACAGTTTTGGAGAGCCTTCCAACATGCACTAGGGATTGATCTTCACATGAATACGAAATTTCACTGAGAAACGGACGAACAAACTGAACAAACTCTCTGGATATCGGTAGTGTTTTCCTACAACAATTGCTATTGTGCAAGTATTGGAATATCCCCCATATGAGGCATTATACGGACGACCTTGTTAAACGCCATTGTGTTGGGCTGGAGTGGGAGAAATAAAAATACTAGGACCAAACGTGGTACATTAAACCACTCTGAAAATTAAGATTGTTCGAGAAAATATAAAGAAAGCCCAGGACAGGCAGAAGAATTGTGTGGATTAGAATAGGCGTGAATTTTTTTTTCAAGTTGGAGATTGGGTCTACTTGAAAGTAGTCGCATAGAGAAGACAAGATAGATTCAGAAAGGTTGGAAAGCTAGCCACTCAATATATTGGACCATATCGAATGATGAAACAAGTAAGAGAAGTGGCCTATCGACTAGAATTATCATCTGATATGACACTTCACCCAGTGTTTCATGTCTCTATGCTCCGGAGGCATATCCGAGACCCCACAGAAGAGGAACCACAATGAATAAAAACTCTCATTTGAACTTGACATACGCGTAGGAACCATTACAAATTTAGGAATGACGAATTAAGAAATTGAAGAAGAAGGAGATTGCTCAAGTTCAAGTGTTTTAGGGAAAGCAACATTGAATTGTGGTGACCTTTGAAGACGAGGAGAAGTTTAGAGCCTTACATCAAGAACTTTTTATAGAATCTGAAGATGATCAGAGAGAGCTGAAACTTCTAACCCCTAAGAATTCGGGTCAAATACTATTGAGGGGGGAAGAGGATGTAATAACCATGTTTAAAGATCAAAACATTAGTTTAAAATTTCCTTAATTATTGTCAAGGGAATGGTCGTATGATGTTGAATAGAAAGTCGAGTAATTTTTTAGTTGCATAAGGGTGGTAAGAAGTGTCAAAATTTATGTTTGAATTTTGAAAGAAATTATGGTTTAGGAAGAATCCTCAGAAAATTAAATGGACTAAAAATGCTCGTGGTTCGATCTTTAGCATCTTAGTCGGACGGGAAATTTATTCGAGAAATTATTCATAGGTTTTTATTTAATGAAGAACTTTAGAAATAGTTGTAAGTATTTTTGTGGAAGAAATTTAGAGTTTTTGTCCAAGGAAATCCATTCACGATAATCTAGACAGTTCCCGACTTTGACATGCCCAGTGGTTGAGC
This sequence comes from Anastatica hierochuntica, assembly GCA_900406275.1. Taxonomy (NCBI): domain Eukaryota; kingdom Viridiplantae; phylum Streptophyta; class Magnoliopsida; order Brassicales; family Brassicaceae; genus Anastatica; species Anastatica hierochuntica. Next base: position 30,449 of record OVAN01000709.1, on the reverse strand, counting down.
GTTCCAAACGTGTTGCGCTTGTCGGAATGCGGAATGGTACGTTCGGAGGGTGAGCTGCTAGTGTGTCAGCTTGCTTCTCTTCTTAACCACCTGGATACAAGGTGGAGTGGGATTGGAGTGGCACCAAGTAGCTGCATGGACTTATATGTTTAATTAAAATTGTGGTCGGCTACACGTCGGTTTTTTTGTTGGAGGAAAGAGATAGTTAGGATACCTTGTGCTTTTCCAGCCCATGACCCAGCCCATTTATCACCTCCTTTAATCATTTCCATACCCAACCAACGGTTAAGAACAACCGAGAAAAGGTAAGCTTTCTAGATCTACACTTTTTTTTCTTAGTTTAGAACTAAATTTCTAATTTAGGACTAATTTGCTTTTTTTTCAATGATTCGAACTTCGGAATTCTAAAGTTTTTAAATTATTTCTTTAGAAGTTCAAGGAAACTGACCGCAAGATAGGAGCACCTTAAGACCGAACATACTACTAAGCGTTGAGGTGAGTCTCGATCAAAGTTTGTCGTACCTACTATTAATACCTGCAAAACAAGAGAACATGTTTTGCATGTGGAACCATAGAATCATGAAAATGATAAATTTATGGTACGAACATAGGTAAATGGATAAGTAATGATAGGATGACATGATGTTTATGCGATAAAGATTATGTGATGCATGCTATTGTGAGATATATTGGGTTATAATATCCAGGCATCGGCTCGAGGGTATAACATATTGTGATATGTGATGAATATGATGTGATATACATAATGATTGTGTTGTACCGTTTGAAACTTGGTTTTAGACGGTATAACTTAATTGTTCTGGGTTGGCATTGTGAGGAACTTAGAATTGACTTTGACGGGTTCTCTTTGTGATGAACGCGTATTATCCACATACTTCTGGTTAGGAGAGATCCGTGAGAGTTCGACACTCAGGTAGAGTGTCATGAAAGTCATTGGTAACCACATAGAGCATATGGCTTGTCGAGGCTGTACCAAAATTAGTCTCGATAGGTTACGTGGAGTACGGTGATAGGGAAATCTAGCCTCAACCAGTGCGGACAGGCTGCTAACGATATGGCAAATGTGTGATCCAGACCATCGAATTTTTAGACCTTGTGTATATAGTCCATATGCGCAATAAGGGATGTGGGATGGATTATGTATTACGGATTACAGATTATGGGTTGTGGTGGGTGGAATAACCAATTGTTAAAGGTAAGCCTTGATGATCTAATGGGATCTAACCACTCACGGGCGAATGGATGTTTGTGATTCGATTTATGTTATGCTTGGATTATTATATGCTTTTTTGAGATCATTGAATGTGGGATGGAGGTTTAATGTAATTGAACTCACTGAGAAAATTAGTTGCTCAGTGGACTCTTTGTTTTGCAGGTAACCCTAGTGGGATAATAAGCGGGTCTTGAAGCGATAGCTGCTGGTGTAGTCTTGTTGCCTTTTTGAAAAGATAATGTATGTGTGTAATAAGTAGTATGTTTAAGAAATCATTTTAGCTTATATGGTTTGAACCTAAACGATATATATATAAAGTATGCCTTGTGAAAGATATGTGTTTAATATGGTACTAGTCCATGTCTATGACGAACCAACTAGCGGATTCGGACTTGGGTTGCGAAGCCTTGGCTTTAGTTTGTTACGATACACTCAGATATTGATCTAGGGATTTCAGATATGTTATGGGAACATCGAATTAAATATGTAGGTATGTAGTTGTAGCAACTTTGATTGAGACGTTTGGTAAGAGTTACTAGGTTGGTCGTGCATGTTCTTGTTTAATTGTTATACAACCATTTAGTTGACATTGACCTAATCTTGATCAAGGTGTTACAAGGTAGGCGTATCAGAGCATGGTTCTCTATTTTCACTTGGTACTCAAATTTCAAATGTTTTATCAAGTCAAAGATGTCGCAAAAGGCAGATTAAGAAACCAGCATGCTTCTTCTTTTAGTTAAGTGGGATTAATACTTACCCTAGAACTGTGATGCAAAATGTTCCCCAGATGAACAATGAGTTAGGAACTAATGGTAACCCCATCTGGATATCCAAATCCTAACGCATTGAATAATTTAGAGATAACATTGGGGCGTAATCAGGAAGTAGAGCATGAGCATGACTCGGCCGGAAGGAATCTAGCATATTGACAAATGGATTATGAGCAGGAGTGAGGGTCTAGGTGCCCGAAGGTTAAATAACCAAGAGAAGATGGATCGAGGAAGAGCCATAGGGAGATGAAATCGAGGATGACTTGTAAATGGTCCGATTTCCTGTTTTATCTGTTGAGGATTAAGTCATGTGGCAAAGATATATTAAACAAAATATATGATAGACGAGCACTCGATTTTTTCACTTGTTTTACTTGTGGAGAGAAGGGACATTACGCCAACTCATGCCCAAGGAAGTGCGCTCTTACTCTCCCACTCCCACCCCCAAGACTTGCTATCGAACCTGCACCAAAGCAACACTTATAAGCTATCAATCTACTCTAAGTTGGACTTATACCAGTGGTCAAAGCCCATGACCTCTTAAAGAGCCCAGTAGGCCCAAAAGTTATATCTCGTTCACCCTAATAAAGAAGTGTTGAGTCCACCACTCTCTCATACCAGAGTTAGCCCCGATGATTAACCTCATTCCAAACTTGAAGTTAACGTTAAAGGAACCAGAGAGTCCTAGATTCTCGTTAATGGTCATCACCTCCTAGAGAAATTGGCAAGATACCTCTAAACCCAACTTCGATGCACTAATAACAACCCCGATCAGAAGACGTATTGAGGGAACAATCACTTGGATAATAGAAATACCACAACATTCACAGCAATCCACTAAGAAATGTGAAAAAGGAAACCAGAGGCCACATTGGGTGAAAAACGCCTCGTAAACAGCGAAAAACCTTTCAGTGACATCCCAACATCGGTGATAAGACCCCGGAACATAGAGTGGAAGACTCCTAGAAAATTACGAGACTCTTTCATGAGCTTAACAGTCTCAATGGTTGTTTTCGTAGCACCAATTGGATCCATTGGATTCAACCACCAGCTGCTTATCTCCAACGATGCTTGTCGCCATTAGGAGAACGCCCAAATTAACAACCCAGATATAGAATATCGTGACCTCATGTTTCTTCACGGTTATAAGAACTTCCTTGTTCAGAACCACACTGATGGACTGCAACGACCAGGCCCAACTAACCTTTTACAAATATATAGTAATTAGAATCAGGAGGAGCATTAACTCTACTGAGAAATCTTGCCATGACTATAGCCTAGGATAAAATCAATATAATGCAAGGGCCCTCTAAACAAATCAGGGATGGCAAAGAGAAAATTTGGAGGAAATAAGGGACGAAAGGGAATGCATAAGTAACCATAAAAGAAAAAGAAAACGCCAAGGGTGCAAGGAAAGAAATCATAGAAAGAACAGTACATGTGAATAAACTTAGAGATGATGAATTCAAGATATGATCTACGCTTTTATAGAGAGATACAAGAAACCGAAAGATGTAATAATGACATTTGTAAAAGAACGCCTCAACCACCATAAAGACCCTTCAAAACTCGCACATGTATCAATTCTTCAGCACACTTCATACACTCAACCTTTCCCAAGTAGGACTAGGACACAGTATGATCCACTAAAGCCCATTTAGCAAAAATAGTCGAGGCAGAAAAGGTCCAAGCTTAAAGGAAGAACACTCGTAGCAACGAGGAGAGTGGCACGAGGATCTTGAATTTGTGAGGCCAACCTCGAGTCCAGTGTCGCCGTGTACGAATATATGACATCACCTCCTATCAAAGAGTAGAAAGCAGGCGCAACATATTATAAGATAAGAAGGAGATAAGATGATAGAATGATACAGGAAAAGGACACTGATCCTCTTTGGCTAAGAAGAAGCGCAGAAAGTCCATCCTCAAAAAAGAGCACGTCTCGTCAAACCTGCACACGATAATTCAAGTCCGATGATACGCTAATTATCTGAAAAGAAACAATGGCATGGGCGGAAGAGACAAAAGGGAAAAGGCGCGAGTAATCTTGAAAAAGGGGAGACTCTTAATAATAACAAAAGAGAAACAAAGCCAAAGAAGAGAGGGGATCCGCAACTGAGAACAAACAGAGTAAATGAAATTACACTTTGAAATTCGAGGTCGAGAATATTTCTTTCTACAATTCCAATTTGTATATTTTTCACACATTAAACATTGCACCATCATTTTTCCTGAACTCTTTGCTAATACAATTTTTCAAGAAATATTGTGGCTTGGCTAGACAATCACATTTTTGACATGAAAATGTGACTTATATGAGAAATCAGATGTTCAAAGGGAAATTATGGTTGTTTTGAAAAAATCATGTTTTGCAAAAAAAAAATTTGCATTTTTTGGCAGAAATTTCGAGTTTTGACGAAAAATTCACATTTCTGGTGGGAAAATGTTTTTTAGCGGAAAAATCATGATTTCACGAGTTTGATGGAAGTTTTCATTTTTGGCGAAAATTCTAAATTTTAACGGAAAAATGTGGTTTTAGCGGGAAATTTTACTTTTGATAGAAAATCGCAATTTTGGCAGAAAATCGCACAATTAACAAAAGAAATTACGGTTCAGATTGAAAATCATGATTTTGACGGATAAATCATGGGTTTGTCGAAAATATCGTATATTGGCGAAAACATGCATTTTCACAATTAATTGAGTTTGGTGGAAAATAGTTGTTTTACGGAAATTACGATGAAAAGAAAAAAAAATTTGGCAGAAAAGTTGTAGTTTTGACAGAATATTGCAGTTTTAGCGGAAATTTCATTTTGACGAAAAATCGAAATATTCTTAAAAAATTGCTATTTTGATGAAAACCTAAAGTTTTGGTGGAAAATTGTTGCCTTGGCCAAAATCATGTTTTGGTTTCAAAATTATGCTTTTAGAGAAATAATCATGAATATGTTTAAAAAATTGGGGGTTGAGTGTGAAATTATCGAATTCATTTAACTTTTATAAATAAAAATCGTGAATATAATGTTTATAGGAGTTAATATAAACTCAAAGACACTCATGTGTATCCTATAACCTTATTCGATTTACCCAATATGGTTTTAGTATTAAAGAAACTTAGAGGGTGATTGGTGTTTTGCTGTAAGAACTTTAAAGTTTTCTACAGTATTTAAAGTTTAAAATTTTCAACACTTTAAAACTTTAAAAGTCCTAAAAGTTTCCTTTTATTTCTCAAAGCATATTTTTAGTTTTTCTTCTTGTTATGTTGGTTTTTTCTAAAGCCAATAAAGTGTGCCTTTATTTCATTTTTTTAAAGTCACGACCTTTTATTTTAAATTAAAAGTTTTGGCAATAATTTTTTATTTTAAAGTCTTCACATATTCAGTATTTACAATTCTAAACAACCAACCCCTTAATCTATACCTTTATTTGTGGAATAAAAACCTAGCGCATATTTTGGGTTCAGGTAAACCCATGGATAATAACTCACACTAACATCCTTAGATATTATACAACTTCAACCCCTAATAACACAGAGCAGTAGACGTAAGTTTTTGTAAATTTTTTAAAATGAGGAGGAAAAAAAGAGTTGTAGAAGATTTAATTATTACTTCATCAAGCAATTGTACCCCTTCACTTTTTAGTTTTTTTTTTATTATAGTGCCTTAAGAGCTAGAGACATGTTAATGCAATCAGTCTAGTTGCTTATTATGATTAGTTACCGGAGGAGCATGTCAATATAGGAGTAGCTTATGGATTCTGGGAGAGCACGATAGTGTCTGAATGGGTTTCAGTAATGTGTGTCACTACCCTAAATGTTTTGGACATGACTCCTTGTTTAGGTTTATTTTGTGTTTTAACCTCTTTTGGATATCTAAGACTTGAACTTTGTCTAATGCCCGTAAAAATCTTGAACTATTTTTATGCATATTTATTAAGTGTACTTGTTAATCTTTATGTTGAATGACTGTTGACCCCTTTGATAATGTGCAGTTTCCGTATGGCTGTTTATACAGAATAAGCTTGGATCGAGCAATATAATTAAAAATAGAGATATTGAAAGAGAGCTCAGCTCAAGGCAAGTTGGACTACGTGAATAATGTTGCATCAAGACTGAAGATGATGTGGCAAGTGAAGAATGGCATGGATTGAAGCTACATAACAAGAAGAGTGACATGATACATGAAGATCATAATCCTAAAGGTTTTTAGTTATGCAAATTTTGAGGGCATAACAAGAAGATTTGGAGTTATGCAAATCGTGTAGGCATAATAAGAAGATTCACCAGGCGGTGAATAAATAGAGCCTGAGTTGAATGGCTCTAGGTTAGCAGTTTTTAGAGAAGAAAAAGCTATGAGGTTTTTTTGGTTGAGAGAGTGGTGTATACTCTGTTTGACAAGCAAGATATTTGAGATAGATTCGATTGATCTTCTTAAATACTTACTTAGAGTGAGAACTGAGGGTAACATGCATAAGTGTTAAGTGTACATTGTGTAAAACAAATTCATGACTCAATATCTCGATAAAAAACACTTGTGATATAGAGTTCTAGGAAAAATTATAGGTCCTCAGTTTTTCCACCCAAATCGTCCTCTTTTTCTTTCTTACTAAATCATAAGGATTTTCCTAAGAAATGTCAATCGAAACAAGAGTTGTTTGCTTTTGTTCATCCGAAGATAAACCAAATGAGCAGCCACCATAATCTAGTTACAATTATATGAATGATTCATTATCTCCTTAGAGGTGGAATGCAATATCTATGAATTCGTATAACAACAAATTAATTCATGGTGCAACTATTGATTAACTATTTGTGATCAACTATTGATTTATAGTAGAAAAATTAGAAAGTCATGGGTAGAGAGTAAACAGTAAAATTCAATATTTATGATTGTGCATTATTTAATATTTCCATAAAGTATTACATGGTCCTAATCTCGTATGTTACACCAAATATGGTAGTTCAAAAATAGTTTATTATCGATTATTGAATGAGATCTAAATGAAGATGGACCAATAAAGTTCATCATCTCAATGGAGCGTGTTAGGATCCTATATTGAAAATTTGAAAGGATATTAAAACTAATATATAACAGATTTGGACTAATGTAATGAGTGTCAATTTATTTTGATTTGGAAAAAATAAAATTAGTAAAGTAAATCAATAATAAACTTTGAATATAGAAATAGATATATTTTTATATACGTAATTATAATATTTTCGTACATGATAGTTCTTAGTTCAATATTTAATTTGAAAGGGACTTGTCACACATGAACGCAATGGCCTTTCTGTATACGGTGGCCTTTTTGAATAAAAGTGCAAGAACACTGGTCGAAACCGACTTGGTGATAGCAACTAGCATTCCCCTGCCTCTTCAAAACACACATCAAGCCACACCTCTGGATATCACAACCTTGGGAAATCTCCAAAATTTCCTCACAACGATATGTATTGTACTCATCATTCCTCTGTCCTATCACTCCTATTTATTCCAACGATATTTGAAACATAAAATTTTAGTTTATATATTATAATAATTTTTTGATTTTAAAATATTAAATTTAAAAAGATCATATATTTGAAAAGGTAACATATGATGTTTGGCATCATTATAAATGTAAATACATACCTATCACGAAGATGATAAAGATAATTGAAATAGTGAACAAGAGTTTAAAGTGTTTATTCATTCATAAATTGTGTTTGAAAACAAAACTGAAGAAAGAAAATGACACGATGTGTGTGTGCATAGAAGATGGTAGACCTATCTCACTTTACAAAAAAACGAGATAATGTATATATATAGAAAAAGGTAGATCTATCTTTAGATAAATCCAATGCGTGTATATAAACAAGAATGTAAATTTATCTCATATTTAGGTAAATCTAATTTTAGACACATATAGATAGATGAAGATAAGTCTATCTCAACTTTAGATAAATCCAATTTTAGTCGTATACCTCGTTAAATTTTAGTCTGATTTTTTCTTTTTAAAATTTTATTTCAAATATAATTTTTTCCAATTTCAAATATAATTTATAAATATGAAATTTAATTGAAAATATATATATATATATCGAACGTATAACATAGATTTTATAATATATATCCGGAAATTTTTTTGCTCGCGGATAATGAACTATTATCAAGTTGTGACACATATAAAAACATATATCAAATGCGCATGAAATTTCTTGGTAACCAACCATCCAGGTTAGCTCAACATAATTTAAAAAATATGGCATGCATATTATTACCAAGATTAAAGGCTTAGCATCAATTGAAACCTTACTTAAGATTTTTGTGCTAAAAATAAGCACATATATAGCAATTTCATGAAGAAAAATAATACAAAGAGACATATTTATGTTTTTAATAATACAAAAAAGTACCTTGCGCTATTTAGGTACATTTTCTACTATTCATTTAATGATAATCATATTTTACCCACTTAGTTTACACCACACATTTCTCTCTCATCTCTCCTTCATTTTTTCTCTTTCTCTTTCTCTTTTTAGCCTTTCAATTAAACATTCACTTTTAACTTTCTCTCTCTTTTCTCTTCTCTCATGTCATGTGTTTTTTTCTCTTACGTATTTCTCTTCTCTTTCTTCTTTTCTAAACGTGGATATGATATGTTTATATCTATTGATGGGCACATTTAGGCGGAAATATCTATTCATGAATTATGTGGATATATTTACATGCACACATCTATTGAAGAAAAACATTTACAGTTTATCACAAATTATTGAATAGTTACATCAATTGTATTGACCATAACAGATCATAATGCATCACATCCAAGTTAACATGTCCACGAATAATTCTTTTAAAAACTAATTTTGTTGGTAAATAATAAAAAAAATTTCATTTGGTTACTCTATCCATCGGAATATGTCTATTTCATCCAAATGTTTATGTTGAACCATTTGGTTAACAAATTGAGAAAAACATTACAAAATTGTTGTGTGATCTTGTAAAAATTTAACAATTTATGGACATACTTACCTAGATATATATATTGATGAAAAATATTATGTGGACATTATTTCTTGTCTTATGGTCAGAGAGATATATGAACAAAAGGATTATTGGAATAGATTATTCCAGTAAAAGTGGGATATTATTGTGAATGTCAAGATATCGTTTGTACTTTATTGTACTAAATAAGGTTGTAGTGTCGAGGTTTTGAGATTTTTTTAAGTTAGGTGGTTATAATGCTTTGATAGAGAACACTTATAATATGAATTATAAAATCTATGCTAATACTAAATGATCCTACCGGGTCACGCATTCAAGCAGACTCGATCATTAAGACATTAAGTTTTGGTAATGATATAATATACATATATCAGAAATATGATAAATGATCCCAACCTCTAAAAGTTTCATAATCTCTTTTTAACAACATCTTTCATATTTGGGTTTAACCTTCTCTGATGTTCTATAGAGCTCTTAGATTCATCTTCTAGGTGGATCTTATGCATGCAAAGATCTAGTGAAAATCCTCGCGATATCATATAGTGTATAATATAAAGCCGTTTTATACTTCCTGAATTCTCTAACTAGCATGGCGGTTTCTACACTACTTAGTTCAACACTGATAATCATAGGGTAAGTGGAGTTAGGACCTAGAAATGCGTACTTTAGCCCTGTTAGAAGTGGTTTGAGCTCTACTTTTGGAACTTCCAGCTCGCTCCAAGGATCTGCAGGTGGAGCAGGAACCATCTCCATGCGCGGCTTTTCTACAGCTTCCTCCAATTTTGCATATGTGACTAGCTTCCCCATACTCTCACTTGAATCTAAAATTCGTGAGTACCTGGAGGCATCTTCATTCATGTAACTAAGTTCTCCCTCCTCATGCGCTAAAACAACCCCAAGATGATCATCAGATAGAATCTCCTCAGCTATATCATCTGCAATCTAGAGATGTAGTCAATTCAAAATACTTAGCCATCCATCGAAGGCTTCTTCGGCATACCCTCCATCTCAAACTTTATGAGAAAATTCCCCAGATGGAGATCAAAGTTGCCATTCTGAACATCAATGATCGCACTAGCAGTAGCCAAGAAGGCTCTACCAAGGATAATAGGGTTTTTTTGGCTCATCATCAAGCTGTAGCACCACAAAGTCTGCAAGTATATATCCACACCCAGTCTGCACAGGAAGATCCTCTAAAATGTTCATAGGAATACGTGCTGAGCGATCAATTAACACTAGATACATCTTGGTATCCTTGAATCTCTTCATCCCCATCTTCTTAGCAACAGAGAAGGCATAATATTGATATTGGATCCCAAATCACATAGAGAGCATTTAAAAGTGAGATCTCCAATCTTCACAGATAAAAGGAAGGAATCAGGATCTCCTCGTTTCTTGGGAATCCTGTTTTGTAGCACAACACTACACTCCTCAGTGAGAATGTTCTTCGCGTGTCTTCAGAGAACGAACCATCTGACATGCTTCAACGAATGGAAGTCTCACTGTAAGCTCACTAATCAGTTCCTTGCACCTTGCATCTTTTAATTCCTTGCGTTTCTTCTTTGCATGAACTGGGTATGAAACCTTGAGAATATAAGTAGGTGCAACAGTTGAAGAATAAGAAGGAATTTCCGTATTTCCAAAGTAAATGATCAAGTGATTGTTGTATCGATCGTTTTGTCTTTGTCACAGTTTTTGCACATTAATCTATCCGTTCAAGCGATCGATCGATATGTTGGTGATAACGAATTTCTCGATAAAATAATTTAAATTCTCAGTGTTTTCCTCTATATCTTCTCTAGGATGATGATCTCTTCCTTTTCCTTGCCCTTCTAAAGCAATGGAGTCAGTTCCTTGCCACAACATAGTGTAATGGCTTAAACAAACTACTGATTCCTTGGGTTTTTCTCAACTTTTCTGGAAAGAGTTCTTAGGGATCTCCTAAGTACCTTAGATGTTTGAGCTACCTGAGTATCCATCTTCTTACCGTGCACGGATAGGGATTCAAACTAGTTATTAAGATCATTATACATCCCATCAACCTTAAAGTTGTTGATTTTTTGACCTTTTAGAAGGTTATACGTGATGGCTTCAAGTTTGTTATCCTGAGGTGTTGTTCTTGCTGAAAATTTTGAAAGCCTGGAAAAAAAAAATTGCAGATGTCTGCCTCTTGTTCTAAAATCCTGGTGGACAATTCATTGCACCTGAATTTTGTGTGGACGCTTTTCCCTAAAAGTCAGAACCTGAGTTTTGCATGAATTGTTTTCCTGAAGAACTCTACTGAAAATTACTATTGTCCAGATTTTGCGCGAACGTTTTTCCAAAAAAATTTCTTGTGCCCAAATTTTACACGAATATTTTTCCCTCGAATGCTAACGGAGGGTAGTTGTAGTCTTGAGGATTGTCAACAAAATTGTTGTTCTGTAGAAGAAGTTGGTGTGACTTTTGTATTTTTGATTGAACCATTTTTTGTTTTTATACCCATGTAGTTCACTTCTTCAGTATTCTCAGCATCCTCCATAGCACAAATCTCAGCATTGATGTCTGTCACATCCTCGCAGAAGCGCACATACTTTTGTTAGACTCTACTGACTCTTCAGTAGTTAAGTCATCATCGATCTCAATTCAACAATTTGGGCACTTTCATAAGTTGCTCCTTTGGATCCCCTGGCATAGTCAGGTAAATGGTTGTTGTTACTAATTGCTAGGTTCTCAATCGGCTGATAGGCCTCTTCTACAAACTTAGTCATGAAGTCTCCATTGCTCGTTGTGTCTAGAGAGAGAGAGTTGGTATTCACATCAATCACTTTGTAGAAGGTGTTCAATATGTGCTCCCTGGAAAACCCATGGTGTGGGCAACCCTGATATATTCTTTGAAATATTACCAATCCTCAAAGAAGGATTCTGCTGCTCCCTGCTAAAATCCTGCTTGTTCCTCAGTTGGTTGGATCCGGCTTGGTGTAAAAATAAGAAAGGAAAGCTCCCTTGACCTCATCCCAGGGAGTCATAGACGTAGGGGAAGTGATTTGTACCATCTTTAAGCTTTGTCAGCTAGAGAAGATGAACAACTTGCACTCAGGGCCGACATTGAGAATATGTGGGGTGCAAGTCCAAAAAAATTTGGGGCTGCTAATCATAAAATTTTTTTAAAAAATGCTTGATGCAAACATTATGATTCGACCTCTAACCATTATAGCATTAATAAGAGATTATAACCAACATAGTCGTGTAGAGATTTGTTTAAAAAAGGCTGATATTATACTTATAATAAATGGCCGCAAGCTATTGCTTGACTAGCTTGCCCTAAAGGTCGACTCTGCTTGCACTTCAAGTAGTTTGGTAGAACTCCACTGGAGCAAGTAGTATTGGCAATCTCTTCAATCATCTCTAGATACTTCATTGGATGTTCTTGAATAAGGCCATGGAATTGATTCTGCTTCACCAACTGGATCGCATGTGCCTTAATCTCATAGTCTTGCCTCTCAATAACCAATAGCCTGATCAAAATCGCAAAGAAAGCCTTCGGTGAATCAAAATCTCCAATAGTGGGTATTCTTGCCTGAGCTTGTAGAACCTACAGTGATGGTGGCACATTCTAGTTTTGTGGTGGAACTCAAGGCAGGCTCTAAGGTGGAGGTGGTGATGGGTTCTGAGCAATCAACCTATGCTTCTCCAGCAGAGATGGATCCTGGGGAAATTGATCTCCCTCAACACCTTATTAACCCTGTAGAAGATTGTGACTGTCCATTTCAGCTTGTTTCTATGCTTTTATGTTTTCTTGTTCGATTCTTGCCACTTCTTAGTTGTCGTAGGTAATTAGAGATTTAGAACCTTTTCCTCTTCTTGTCATGCACCTGAAACACCAAAGAAAATAAAAATAAAATTGTAGACCAAATCCTAGATAAAGAATCAAAGGCATTATTTGGTCCTCGACAACGGCACCAAAAACTTGACACTAAGAGTTTTAACCCAAAATATATCACTGCAAGTGCACAGCAAATGCAATAGTATATATGAGATTGAAATACACAGAGACCAGTTGCACACTAAGATCTTTAGTTCAGATCACGGTAGAAGACATAAAATTTTTTGTCGGTTTTTTAATTGCAAGTAAAATAAAAGGCAAATATTTAAACTATGTAAAATCAATGAACTAAAAGCGTCAGACCTCAAGGTAATTCGCAGGAAATCATGATTAATGATCACATAGTCAAACAAAAAAAATAGTTTAAGACTCATTCTAGAACTCAAAACACAGTATTGGAATAAACTCCTCCCGGAGGATTTAGTCCTTGTGCATAGAATAATGAAAACTAGCTCCTGTTAAATACGGTTAAGACTAAGCCTGCATTAAACTTCAGGTTTGATTTGTCCTCAAATTACCTTAACATCAAGTCCCCTTGGTTAAGGATATTTTGCTCATCTAAGTATTTATCAAGTCTCTAAACCAATTTCAATTGAGTTTATCAACCTAAGATCATGAACTAGGTGATCAATCAAGTCCAGACATTATGATTCACTTGGATGAAGAATTTTAAAGATAGTTTTCCTTTGTCTAAAACCCTAAATCAAGAATTCATGAAATCCATTGAAAAACCCTAAAACCTAACTATGAAATTACTCATACATGATCATGGAAACAAAAAGCATAGATGAAAAAAGACATAATATAAATTAAAGGGGTTCAGAAAACTTCTCCAAAAGGTTTAGAGTCAGAGATTCGCCTCCCCAATTGTTTACAACTCAAAAACTCCAAAGAATAGCAAAAACCAAGTGTAGTCCTCTAATTTTTTTCCTAGGGTTATATTTATAGGCTTTGGATTTTTTGGGACAAAAAAAAAAATTTTACAACAGATGGAAATTTCAGGATATGCGTTGCACCAAGTGATCGATCGAACGACACTTGCTTCACTCGCCAATCTTTGCGTTTCATCATTAAAATCCTCGAAATCTTGTTGACACTTCATATTCTTCCCCGAACATGTCCAAACACCTAAAATACAAAGAAAATACTTCGAAAAGCCACAAAAACAACTCAAAAAATGTTTGAAGTTAGTAAAAATCGAGATATACATTTCAGCACATAAAAACTTAAACATCAATTTACTAAAAATTTTCCAATACCTAAGTATAGATTATTTCTATTATCTAAATCATAGATCTATTTAATTTCTAGATTAACTAGATGTTTATAACCATGCTCTGATACCACATGTAAACTTGATTTACATGAACTCTAAGATCTTTAAACATTTAAACTATCACATAAAAGAACTATAAGAAGGATTAGCGGTGTACCTCCTATCACTGATGCGATGAAGTCTTCATGAACGGTTTTGTGAATGGAAGACGTACTTGATCTTTAAGAGGAAGTGTAGGACTTTTCTCCCATGACCTATGAACCTTTCTTTAGTGTGTTGATCTTAAGGATTTCATAAGCGTTACTTTGTGATGGACCAAAGGCAACTATTTATAGTGGAGAGAGGGACCAAGATTCCTTCATTACTTTCTCGGTAAGTTTCCCTGTAAGTTTCGTTTACTTGCTTGGGAAGTTTCCTTTAGCTTGCCTGGAAAGTTTCCTTTAGCTTGCCCAGTAAGTTTCCATTAGCTTCTTTTAGCTTCTTCAGTAAACTTTCTTTAGGATACATCTCAACCGTCTATCAAGATTGAGTATCCGATCAATCTTAACTGTCCATCAAAGTTGAGTAACTAAGAATTAAGCTCTTTAATATCCAATTTCATTGGTTACCAAGTATGATTAAGGTTTAAAAATCTCAATTAGAAATAGATTACCATAAGACCACATAATGTGCAAGAAGTATAGTAATATTTCTTACATTTTGAACATTCCACAGCTTTAAGGTTTTATCATCAAAAGATGATACTAGAAACTGTGCGTCTAAAGAGAAGGCAACATCAGAGACACAGTTCTTGTGGCCGGTGAACATTCGTACATGCTCAGCAATGGAATCTTTTTTGACATCGATATCGTAAGTTTGGATTGTCTTGTCGACAGAGGCAAAAATCAGAGGAGAATTTGACGGTGGAAATGGCATGATCTTGGGAAGTAAGGATTTGGGAGTCAACTTAAAGAGTGCAAGATGCTACAACTTCCTTTGCCATGGGTAAGAGAAACAAAGGCATTTTCTGTTGGTTGAATTTGGTCGATTAAGATTTTGGAAATGAGACTCTGTCCAAGAAGAGAGAAGAGAGATGAAAAATGTTCTTCAGAAAAACATCGACTTGTTCAATAAATCATAGGGATGTGTTTTGAAGGTAATAATACTCTTGGGATGTCTTTCGATTTTTTGAAAAACAAGAGTAATCTCACGAGACGTCTCACATGTTTACTGTTGAGTTTTTAAAACGAGTAAGAAATCAACTTGTCGGAAAGAGCTCCTGCTAAAGTATTTCGGATAAGGCGATGTCTGGCTACAATGTCTGCTTATTATTCCCTTCTCTGGCGTCAGAAACTCCTCTTCACTCTGTGGATCCTAGTTATATAGCTGACCTAGCGACGATTACATCTCACAAAAACACAAACTCTTCGAAGGCTGATGCAGTGGTCGACCTAGCTCAAACACAAAAATTAGACACCAAGAAATCTTCAGACTCGTGGAGTGGTCTATTCAAAGGCAAAGCTAAGAGTCTAGAGTGGAAAGGTACTGCTTTTACTTGCTATCAAGAGAGCCTTGCGTCCAGATGCCAAATTTGGTAAGTGAGAAGACCAAGCATGAATGCGATCAGTTCATACTCGGTCACTTCTACTCCGACCCTCTAGCCTAAGGAACAATTCATTCGATTGTTAATAGCATATGGAGTCAAAGTCTGAGAGATATCATTGTCTCTAAAATGGAAATGTTCTCCTTTCTCTTCAAAGTGCCCAACCCTCACACAAGAGCTAGAGTCATCAACTAAAGACTTTGGCAAATCGAAGGGCGAACTATGTTTGTCGCCAAATGGAAGCTAGGAATAATTCCAAAGAAACCAGAATTGACAACGACTCTAATCTGGCTGGAGTTGAAACATGTTCCTTTACAATGTTTCAATGATGAAGGACTATCATGCATAGCTGGACTTCTAGGAAATCCAAAATTCTTACATTCATCCACAGCAAACAAAACCAACCTTGAGGTTGCCAAGGTGTTTACGATCATTGATCCGCGTAAACCGCTTCCGGAAGCTGTTAATGTGAGGTTTGATGATGGGAATATTTGCAGAGTCAGTATATCCAGCCCCTGGATGCCACCTGTCTGTGAATATTGCAAAGAAGTTGGTCATAGCTTGAGATGATACAGAGTCACTCCTATCACCTATACTGCTTGGAATTCTACCTGCCACGCTGTTCAGAGCTGTCCGAGAGCCCAAAAAACTATTGTTAAGAAAAAAAGAAAAACAAACCTGACTCCATTAACGCATATTTGCCTGGAATAGTTTCAAAACCTGCAGAAGCAATCTCAAATGCAGCAACCGAAGATGGAGATTCTAAGGGGATTAACACTCCTCCACCAATGTCTCCACTTAAAGTCGCAGAGATGCATCAGTCTGTGACTCAAGACACTAGTGTTGGAATTCCTCGAATACCCGCTGATCTCAAGGGCAAAGGTATAGTGGTAGATGATGGATCGACCTCACAGTTGGGCAGCGGAACTATTTGTATTGATTTGGGTCAAGCAACTTCACGACCTAGAATAGTTATCAGAGAAGCTCAGGATGACATAGGAAATTCTAAAACTATGGCGGATGATTCTGGTTTTATACAAGTTTTATCAAGGAGGCAGCTGAAAAGCTACCGGAGCAATAGCTCCAAACACTAACCTCTCTTTCCAATGTGTACAATTTTTTTGCGTGGAATGTTAGAGGGTTCAATATAGCTAATCATCGGACCGGTTTTTCTAAGTGGTTCAAGTTAAACAAACCATCTTTTGGAAGTCTAATTGAGACTCATGTTAAACAAGGTAAGCAGAAGAAGTTTTTGCAAAGTTTGCTGTCGGGTTGGTGCTATAAGAGTAATTATGAGTTTTTGGAGTTATGGAAGATTTGGGTAATCTGGCATCCGAGCATCAAACTCAAGATTGTCACAAAATCACTAGAAATGGTTACTCTTGGGGATAATTTATCCAGGAGTAAAAGCTACCGGGTTAGACCAGGACGCCGACCTCAGGCTTCTGGCTTCTGCCTTCCAGTTTCTAGGCCAGACGAGTCCTCGTGCCTCCGGATAAAAAGGAAATGTCCAACTAAGTATAAATATTTATATTCATCATGATAAGGTCGAATCTTCCTAAAACTAAGAGAAAAAGAAAGATTTATATGGATATCCTAAAGGGAACAGAAAATCCTAAAGAGAAATCGAAATATTCCATTATCTTAGGATAAACATGAATATTTTCTAATCCTAAAAGGAATGCACGACTTTTCTACAATAAACAGGTGCTTCTTAACCCTAAGAAGGGGATCCGATTCCAGGGGATTCCATCCTATTCCACCCTATTCCATCATAATTCGTTCAACACAAAGTGATCACTAATTCACCCTAATTCGTCGTTCTTAAGGGATTATTGACTCGACATGATGAAGAAGAGACCTCTTTATAAATAGATCCTCCTCATGGGTTCACTGTAAACCCTACAAAACATTTTCTCCACGTCCTCCATGCAACATCCTTGAATACATATCTTCAAGGGTCGTATGAACAACATGGGAGCACGAGGACAAAAGCCTACAATGATCTCGGGCATCAAATCAAGAAGAAAGGTCATTACCTACTATGGTAGTAAGATTCCTTCAACTTAACATTAATTCGACCATATGCATAAAGCATATAGCAGCCAAAAACAATAAGAAACAGAAAGACGAGCCCATAAGACCACCTTCATCGACATAGCCATAATAGGCATATCTACGTGATCACTACCACAGAGATCAAGGTCTCTACTTAGTGTTGCCTACAAGTCGACATAGTGGCTCATGCCATGACCCCTGCCCATCAGCAGGATGACACCACGACTTTCTGTCCACAAGCAAGAAGACACCATGCTCAAGAAGCATATCGACAAGTCTATCATCTGATCCAGGCCATGTGCCTTCTATATCAGATGACTCCTATCAACTACAAAGGCCACGTGCCAACAAGGTCACATTCCAATAAGGCCACACGCCACCTAGTCTATGTGTCACCTATAACATGAACTACGAATGGCTTGATCCCTCACTGAAGGGTACGTAGGCAATTCCCACTGTAGGATGCAGCTATACATCCAAACATTTTCCATGGTGACATGCAACAACAACTAGACGACGTCCTTGGTGGTAAGAACCACCATCTAGAGCAGAAAGACCATGTAGTCACCATGAGTAGAAAGACTCTGTGAGTCATACGATCCATCTCTTATGCTCCT
The DNA here is from genome assembly GCA_900406275.1 of Anastatica hierochuntica. Classification (NCBI taxonomy): domain Eukaryota; kingdom Viridiplantae; phylum Streptophyta; class Magnoliopsida; order Brassicales; family Brassicaceae; genus Anastatica; species Anastatica hierochuntica. Next base: position 12,064 of record OVAN01000709.1, on the reverse strand, counting down.
ATCAAGACAAATAACATTGCATATTATCCCATACTCATATGGTGATAGAATAAGGCCAAGACCTCTGGGTTTGTCAATATCCTGAGCTAGTGGGAAGCAGTAAAACAAGCTATCTTCTTCTTCCTATCATTCCATATAGCTGAGCATGGTTCACTTGTACCAAAAATTTCCCTAACAGTTACATGTGAAGTGCAAATTCCAGAAGTTCATTTAACGTGTTTTGTCTCCTTTGTGTATGCTTCAAACACTAAAATTCAAATGAATCGGTTATGGGAGGATCTTGTAGAGCTTTTTGAAAGTATAATTACACCAGGAACTCTGTGGATGGTGCTATGTGACTTTAACCAAGTGTGGTACTCTTTTGAGCATTCTACATCATCAACACATAATTTCAATAGGCCAACCTTAGCTTTTCGGGAATGTCTGTTGAATGCTAACCTACCTGATCTGAACTTCATGGGGAGCACATACACTTGATGGAAAAAAGAAAGGTGGATCTAATTGCCAAAAAAATTGATCTTATATTGGTAAACGAAGAATGGATCCAAACTTTTCCTTCGGTTGTGGGTTTTTTTGCCGAACCAGACTTCTCAGATCACTCGCCAAGTATGGTTAATTTAAAGCCTAGTTTTAAGAATAGAACCACCCCATTCAGGTTCTTTAATTTCCTCCTTGAAAACAGAGGCTTCTTGCCAATGATAGTTAAAAGCTGGTTTTCAATCTCAGTTTCGGGTTCTGCCATGTTCAGATTATCTAAAAAGCTGAAGGCTATCAAAAATCCAATTAGAAGTTTCAGCAAAGCGAACTTTTCAGACCTGGAAAGAGAGTTACTGAGGCTCATGAAGATCTTCTTTCAGCTCAGCGAGAACTACTCTTGAACCCTTCTTCGTTTGTTGCACAAAAAGAGTTAGAGGCGGCAACTAAGTTGTCCACTGATATATGTGTATTTTGTATCATTTTTAGTAACAGTTTTGCATAGTTATCAATCTCTTTCAGCTCATTTAGAAGTTTTATTATTAATTTTAGTCTCATTTAGTTTAGATTGATCATCTTAGAGTCTTAGGCTATATTTGGTGTCTTTCATTGCATTTCTTTAGAACTTTTAGGTACTTTGGAGCTTAATGGATGGATTGAAGAATGCAAAAGGCATGGAGCTTAAAGAATCATGAAGAAAATGTTCTTGGATGCAAATAGGTAGATGTTAGATGGAGAACCGGCCAAAGTGTCTTAAATACGTGATCATATGGAAGCCTTCCCGTGATTGAATTGAGCTCAAATATTTTCAAAAGATAGGAAATTGAGTTATCTTTGTTTTGGCGGTGGTTTCAGCTCATTCCGAGTTACGGTTCAGGAGTTATGGTTGAAATACCGAAGATAGATGCTGCTAGGAAGAGGCTGGTGGCCAGTCTGGGTGGTGAAGACCGCCAGCCAGAAGGGCCTAAACCACCAGGACTATTCTGTAGCTGGCTGGCGGTCTAGCAAGGCGGTGCAGACCGCCAGTCATAGCCCCCTGGACCGTCAGGAACCTCCAGAATCACCAAATTTGCTTAGATCCGACCCAGTTTGTCCTGGGTCAATCTAATTCAACCCTTTTCTCTATAAATACTCAATGTTAACCTTCTTAAAACCCTAAGCTACCTAAGCAAATTTTAGTTTCTTAGTTTTCTTTATGATTTTGGATCTAAACAAGTTGTAATCACACTCTTTTTTTGGATCCTTTTTAGTTTGTAATGGATTTGATGTCTCTTTGATTATTGTTTCTTCTTTGTTCTTCTTTGCTTTTCAAAGTTTCTTCATTTCTTACAAAGTTTGAATCTTTTTTTGCATTTTCAACAATTTGTTTGCATCTTATCCATCTCATCTCATCTCTACTCTTCTTCTAACATGTATAATCACGAGCTAGTGACAATCTCTTGGTTTTACATGGCTTTTAGTTAGTAGTCTTTTGTTGGATCATGGGTTAGGCTGGATTAGGTTCATTGATGGTTAAATGATGATATTCTAGGTTGTATCTTGTTAGATCCTTCATATTTGATTGTGCTTAATGCTAGATTAGGTTTGGGAAAGTCATTACAGACTTAGTGCATTTTGTTGCCCGAAAGGTGTTCGATGAAATGCTTGAACCAATCTTATGTGAGCTTTACATGCCTAGCCAATGGGAATTGATGATTAGGGTGTTTAGTGAACTATATGGACTTGTTATTAATGCTCATTGATCATTTGACTGTAATTGAGAAATTTGTCTAATTAGATGATTAATGAAGTGATTAGTGTCACGGAAGTGGATTAGTCATATTTGTGAGCTCCATGTTCTAGGATGGTGTTTCATCCAATCTTTTCGTCATTGTTTGATTGTTAATTGATCCTCATGATAGTTAAACTCATGGTCCAATGCATTTTCTATCTTGTTCTCTCGTTTGTGTTTTGTTCTTTGCATTAATTATCTTTTAGTTAGTAGATTTCATCACTCTCTTCCTATTTGCTTAGCTTAAGAAATTTTGTTACATCCTAGTGCTTGAATCTTAGCTCCTTTGGGTTCGACCCTTAAATACTACAATGCATTACCGTGCTCTTGCAGTTTAGTGAGTTGTTAGTCGATTAAGGTCTTTAGAAATTTAAAACTTGAGTTAGTTAATCGATAACAAAATTCTCTCTATGGTCCACCTTGGCAACAGCTGAGAAATCATTTTGCAGACAAAGATCTCGTGTGAATTGGCTTAAATAGGGTGACTCGAATACAAGATATTTCCACAGGATGACTAAGTCAAGACAGTCCTCAAATAGAATTCACTATCTCTTGGATGCTGATGGAAGTAGAGTTGAATCTCAACAGCGTATGCAAGATATATGTGTTGATTACTTTGAACGGATTACCGGTGTAGATGTTGGTCCCACTTAGTTTCACATCCAAGACATTAGTTCCTTAATGAATATCAAGTGTACCGAGCTGCAAATGGAACTCTTTGTGAAGAGAATCAAAACCGAAGAGATCAACGATGTGTTTCTCTCACTGCCTAGAAATAAAGCATGTGGCCCTGATGGTTTTCCTACTTAATTTTTCAATGCTTCTTGGGACTTTATAGGAGGGGAAATGACAGCTACAGTGCAAGAATTCTTCGAATCTAGAAAGATCTTGAAACAGTGGAACGCTAAAAACTTGGTGCTTATACCAAAATTCAGAATGCAGAAACACCGAACGAGTTCAGACCAATAGCTTGTCTTAGCACAGTGTACAAGGTTATTTCCATACTGATCGCAGCGAGACTAAAGCAAATCCTCCCAGAAATCATTTCTCCTTGCCAAACGGCTTTTATGTCTAGAAGATAACTTGCTGAGAATATATTGTTGGGAACCGAAATTATTCACGGGTATAGTTGCAAAAACATTAAGCCAAGAGGAATGTTGAATGTGGATCTAAGGAAAGCTTTTGACACAGTGAAATGGGAATTTGTTGTGGCAGTGCTGAAGTTATGAATCTCCCTAATAAATTCGTCGACTGGATCCTTGAGTGCATCTCAACGGCATCGTTTCCAGTCACATTCAATGGCCAAAGAGTGGTTTCTTCAAGAGTAAAAGGGGATTGAGACAAGGTAACTCTCTTTCACCTTATCTCTTTATCATTATTCTGGAAGTCTTCAATAAGTTTCTGCAATCAAACTTTGAAACACATAACATTGTTTATCATCTATGAACATCCGAGTTGAAGATCTTGCACTTGTTGTTCGCGGATGACATGATGATCTTCTTCAATGACGACCCGAACAGTCTTCAAGCTATCTTGGAGGTTTTGACTCTCTTTGGTAGTTGGTATGGGGTTGAGCTAAACACACAGAAAACCCAAGTATATTTTGTTGGTTTGAACCAATAGGAATCCTCAATTATTTCTCAGTATGGATTCTCAATTGGTTCACTACCAATCGGCTATTTGGGTTACCATTAATGTCCAGGAGACTGAAAATATCAGAGTATGATCTGTTGCACAATAAACTGACAGTGAAGTTCAAATCATGGGCTGTGAGATCTTTATTCTTTGCTGGGAGACTTGAGCTGATAAAATCGGTTATAATGGGAACAATCAACTTCTGGATGGCGGTGTTTATTCTACCAAAGGAATGTCTCCAGAAAATTGAATCAATTTGCTTTCGATTCTTATGGTCAGGAAATATCTTATCTGCAAAAAGGAACTAAAGTAGCTTGGCCTTCTCTTTGTATCCCAAAAAAGGAAGGTGGTCTTGGTCTTAGAGATTATGAAATATGGAACAAGACACTTTGTCTGAAGCTATGTTGGCTCCTATTTTCTAGAAGTGAATCCTTATTTGTAGCCTGGCACTAGCACCACCACTTGTCAAAGTCAAATTTCTGGGCTATCGAGGAACGTCAAAGAGACTCATGGCAATTGAAAACACTACTCCGGTTAAGACCGTTTGCTGAGAGATTTATCCTATGTCATATTGGCAATGGAAAACAAAAAGTTTTTGGTTTGTTAATTGCTCGCCCTTCGGGTCATTGTTGAAATACTTTGGAAATTCTAGTCCTTTGATGCTCAGGATACCGAGAGAAGCAAAGGTGAACCAGGCGTTAGACGAAAACAGATGGTTAATACCACTTCCAAGATTAGATTTGGACCTCAACCTGCAAAGATTTCTCGAAATACTCCTATTAACTTCGGAATCGCAGGAGGATGATACTTTTGGCTGGAAGGTTGGTCAGGTTGTTAGGCCATACTTCTCAGCTCTAAAGACTTGGGAGGAATTAAGACAATGTTCAACGGTGAAAGAGTGGTTTAAATCATTTTGGTTCAAAGGCGCCAATCAAAGGAACGCGTTTCATATGTGGGCTTGCCAATTAAATAGGCTCCCGACAAGAGACAGACTTAGGTCATGGGGTTTGTGAGCTAGTCCAGCTTGTTAATTGTGTTCTTAGTATATGGAGACAAGAGAGCACCTGCTCCTGCGTTGTAAGTATAGCCAAGTGATATGGAATGAAATTCTCAAGAGACTATGATTGAGACAATTCATCTTCGGCACTTGGACTGCATTTGTCATTTGGACTCAATTAAAAACAGAAAAAGCTCTCTCATCATCGAGAAAGATTGTGGCTCAGGCAGCACTATACCACCTTTGGCGACAAAGAAACAACATCGTACATAACTAGCAAACAATCCCGCCGGAGATCTTGTTCAAAGAATTTGACCGGGAGGTGAGGAACACTATCACAGCACGTCGAATGCGGAAGCACTTCAAAGACCTTATGGTTTCATGGCTATATTAAAAGCTCTTCAAATGTAATTTCTTGCTCAAAATGCACCCATGTTTTATCTTTTCTTGTCAAGGTAGACAATATTTGGTACAATATGTACATTGCTCATTTTTAAATGATATTTACATTCTAACAAAAAATAAAAAGAAAACGAGTCTTTTGAAAATTTACATGAGATAAATGAAAGTGTGCAATTGCGGCTTGATGAGAACGTTCGTCCAATAAAAGAACACACAGAGCTTTTTCACAAGGTTCAGCTTACCTTACATCCCCGGGATTTAGTCCAAAACAAATTCTTTAGAACAAGATTACAAATACAATTTCTTATTGTATCCAACACTACAATGTCTACCATTTCTATATGAATAATCTATGAACAAAGTATCAAGCCTGCATGTTTGACTACTACCCACCAACACCGATGCGTCACCGTCTTCTCAACGATGGCGTTTTCTTTTTTTTTGTCAAACAAGGATTGCGTATTCGTAGATGATTACTATTAATGGATCTACAAATCTTATATGATAGGACAACACCACACATATATGTATATCTCTGAAAAATCCTAGACATCGTGCCTCTTCACGTCACCGTTTTTTTGTATTTATACTCAAACGCCAAAACTCTAAAATATCTCAAGCTTCCAAGTCTTACCAAGAATTGGGCTTACTTGAGTGATGACCCACAAAGAATTGGGCTTACTTGAGTGATGACCCGCGTGACTTCTCTTAATAACTCTTAGCACATGTGGCACCTTGTGACGTTTTCTCCATGAAAAAGATTCTGTTTCTTGTCTTCTTCTTAACATTCGAGACGTCCACTATATGCTGATCACGTACATACTCCATCTTCAAGATATGTCATCGTTGCATCACATAGCAAGTTTCAAATATGTATCACATAATCTGGACTATTTCTAAAACTTGGAACTGCACTAACAATAACTGCAGAATACATATATAATTTGAAATTTCACAAAAATACATTAATTTACTATTTATTAGCATTTTAATACACCAATTTTTCATGTGTCTATAATAAAATACAAAATATTTTCATTTTCCAAAACAATACATCAACTATCTATCTATCAATTCAAAGTAATATCGTTATAGTTTTTGTTAAGTGTTTAGTTATTTTATTACACAATAATAATATCTACAATTATATTGTACTAAATTATATCAAATATATATATATATATTAAAATAAACTTAAAATTTTCCGAAAAGTATGAAATATCTAATAATATATTAGAATATAATTTAAGGATTCAATTTTATAAAATATTAATAACAAAATCTAAAATTATTCTTAAAAAACAATTTAATTTTGAGAGGAGCAAATGGCAAGTGGTTGCACCACCTCTGCTGCCATTTCACGAAACCAGGGTACGAATCTGTACTTGTCTCTAGTGAGAGGAACTATTTGTCATTAGGCTAAAGAGGAAAAAAACAATTGAATTTTAAATGAAAGATGCTAATGTTTAAAAAATTTTAGAGGTTATAAATGCTCATCTTCTAATACATAAACGCACAAGATAACATAAAAATACAATTTATCTTTTCCATTTTCTCATTTAAGATTACAATTCAGTTTGGTAAGGGAATAAAAATGCAAAAAAAAAAATTCAATTATATTTTAAAAGTAAATAATTTTTAGAAACTTTTCAACTACTTTTAAATATTCTTAGATTTATTTTATTATGGTAATTTTTAGATTGTACTATAAATAATTTTATATATTTAAATTAAAAGTAATATTTTTAGTAGATCTTTAAGATTTTTTTGTAATTTTTTAAAAATTTAACATATTTTGAAATAATTTGTATAATATAGTTATTAATATAATTATTGTTTAACTAAAAATAAATAAATATTTTACGGAATTTAAACGATCTTGTTTTAAATGGATAGATAGATTTAAAAAAATGTACAAAGAAAATAAATGATGTATTATTCTGAAAAACAAAATAGAATTGGTAGATTATTATGAGCATATGAAAATTTAGTATACTAAAATAGTAATTGAAATTAAGTTAATGTATTTTTGTGAAATTTTACTGTTTGAAAATCAATACACTTCAAAAAAAAAAAAAACTTATTGCGATATATATTTTGAAGACTTTTGACCCTCTGACAGAAGTTTTTTTTTCCTTTTTTTGGAAAAAATCTGCACCAGAGTATCGAGATACAACAAATAATCTAACTATACATGACATATATTAGTACCTCAAATAATTTTTAAATTATTTTTTTCTTATGAAATACTCCTCCTTAAAAAAAAATTGTAATACCTTATGTAATGGAGAATTATGTCATATATCTCAAATACTTAATTCACTACTTTTGATCTTCTGAAAGAAGTTATTTTTTCCTTCTTTTGGAAAACATATGCACCGGAGTATCGAGATACAACAAATAATCTAACTATATATGATATATATTAGTACCCCAAATAATTTTCAAATTATTTTTTTTTCTTATGAAATACTCCTCCTTAAAAAGATTTTTGTAATACCTTATGTAATGGAGAATTATGTCATATATATCAAATACTTAATTCACTAGTATGTAAATTATTCACCCACTATAACTATTTCACGTTATTATAATTAAGTCACAACATTATAACCGGGTTACTCTTCCGCTCGGATCTTAGTTGCCTTTATGGCTAAATAGTCTTTGACTGAGTTGTTGATTTGCTTTCTGATGTTAGTTTGGATCAAATCTTCCATCTTGGTTTGGGTTGCCAGTCTTCAATCTACTTTAAAATTAGCTTTGTTTAGGCATGACCACGGTTACGGTTAGGTTTATTAATTTATGGTTAAAGTTATAACATTTTTTAATCTTAACTTTAACCTTTGAATCACTTAAAATTGTTAAGATTAAAAGCGGTTGCGGTTAATACGGTTACAATTTTTTAGATTATTATACGGTTAATTTTTAAAATTATAATTTGCAAAATGTATTTTTTATTTAAATACGTAAAATATTTATTTACATAAAATATTTAAATTTATTATCTAAACTATTTTTAAATCAAATAACTCCTTTAAGTGGTTAGCATTGAGTATGTCAGCAGAACCAAAATCGTAACAAACTCAACGGTTGTAATTTATATGATCTCTGATAAAAAAAAATTGTGCTTTGTTAAAATATTATTCAACAGCATAATTACGATAATCATAGTTTGATCTATTTGTGGTTGTTACAATAAATCTCATATTCCATAGTCATATCAAATACAGTTTTTTTTTTTTGTCATCGTAGCCTAGTGGCAAATAATTCCTCTCACTAGAGGCAGGTGCAGGGTTCGAACCCTGGTTTTGTGAGATGGATGCAGAGGTGGTGCAACCACTGGCCCACTTGCTCCTCTCTATCAAATACAGTTTTAACAGAGTTTTTTTTATTATATACTAGTTATTTTATAGAAATATTAGTTATTTATGTTTTTCGGTTAAATGATGTATTAGTTAATTATGTAAGGGAAAGAATATTAACTATATATAATATTTACAATTATACTTTGCTAATATCAATTTAATTGATTTCAAATATGTTTTAGATTTAGATTAGGTTAATATTAATTGTACATGATTTTCTATATCATATTAATATCATTAATTTTTGTATATTTTGTTTAAATTAAAAGCGGTTACGGTTATAAATTTACGGTTAACCGACGATTTTAATCGGTTAGGCTTAATTAACGGTTACAGTTAATAATTTTTTTTGTCAACAAACGGACCACAACAAGTCAGTCTGATAGTCCATTTAGCCCACATATTCCCTCCACTCTATGGTGGAGGAAGGTTGAACCCTGGTGTCTGAGGAAGGTTGAACCCTGGTGTCTGAAGATTGGCTCTGGAAAATCAACCACCAGGCTACAATAATCTTTTTCAATCATAAATAATAATATTTTACGGTTACAACCGTAACTGTTTTATACGGTTACGGTCCGGTTACTGTTTGAAAACGTAGCTGTTACTGTGTGAAATACGGTTACAGTTGGTTTTGGCCATGCTTAACTTTGTTGATGAATTACCGGTTCAGATAAGAACGGATTCTTCACATTTTTGTGTCCTTTTTATTCTCGGTTTTTGTATATATATCTTCTATTGTTTTGATGTTCTAACCTTTTTATAAGTATGTGAATTTTCATTAACAAAGAACTACTGAATCTAGCTAGCTAGAAAAAGCCAAGATCTCAGAAAACCCCAAAATTTTTTCTTTTTTTTTAAAAAGAAAGACTTTCAAAGAAAAATTTAGGACCAAATAGATGTTGAACACCTAATTTGATGTTAAAACAAGTTTAGAAATGCTGAAAGCCATACAATACCCCTAAGAAAGTGGAAGGTGATCTTACATTGAAATTATTCATGGAAGCTACCTGCAAAGAAACAATTAGATTGACGGGTAAGTTTCTCTGAGGATTACAATGAAGTGACCTTTACTGAAAACATGCGGAGGTTACTAATTTATTTTGTTTGGTTTCACAGATAATTCATCTCTCTCTTTGTCTCTCTCTCTGTAGATGCGCCGGTTACCCAGAACAAGCCCAGTTGGAGAGATCTTCTCATTGGTGCTTCAGGCAAGATGAAAAAGAAGGGCACACCATTCACGCTAGAATCCGGCGAAATGTGTGTTACAATACCAAATGAGGTAATCAAGAAGAATCAGAGCAAGTGGAATGACTTCATCTTGGGCCAATTTCACGGTAATCTTCCTCCAAAGCCAACTCTGTTTGCTATCCTTAACGGGATATGGAGTCGGAAACTCCGGGACATCACCATCTCAAAGACAGGAGAGAAAACAGTTCTCATCAAAATTCCAAACGCTGAGACAAGGAAACGAGTCTTGGCTCAAGGAGCTTGGCACATAGAAGGCCAAACAATGTTTGTCGCGCCTTGGGAACCAGGCCTAACTCCGACTATGCCAGCTCTCACAGAGGTCCCAGTGTGGCTTGAGTTCCGCGGTGTTCCTCCCCATTTCTTCTCGGAGGAAGGCTTTGAACATGTCGCGGGTATGCTGGGCCATCCAGTCCATTGCCATCCATCAACCATCAACTTGACAGATTTGGAAGTTGGGAAAGTCTTGACTATCATCAATCCCTTGAAACCTCTTCCCGAAGCTGTGAACGTTAGATTTGAAACTGGGGAAATACACAGGGTCGAAGTCGCTTGTCCTTGGCTCCCTCCGATATGCGATTCTTGTAAAGAATTAGGTCATTCTATTAAGCGTTGCCCCACTGCTCCTGTGACATGTAAACAGTGTAATTCGAAGTCTCACAAATTAGAAGAATGTCCAAAAACCAAGAGGAATGAGAAAGCTTCTAACGCACATTCACACAAGGACATTCCTTCAGATTCGCAGAGGAATGCTCCCAGGAGGAGAAGAAGGAGCAGGAATAATAATAATGCTGCTTCCTCATCGCACCAACAACACCACAATAAACAGAAGGCTACATATCAACCAAAGGTGAAAGATCCAGAGAAGGCAATCGAGGCTAATATCGAAGTGGACTTCTCGGTGAATCAGCTCTTAGATAAGGCCAAAGGGAAACAAGTTAAAGCTCAGTCAAGCTCCTCTTCATCGGAATCACCATCTGCTGCATCATCTTCGGCTTCAGAAGATACAGATGAATCCTCTTCCTCTGACTACATTTCTGAGGAAGATGATAACCCGGTAGAGTCTGCTCGAATCGAAAAAATTATATCGAAAGCAGAAAGTCGATCCCTGAAGAGATCCAATGGCAGAGGCCATAAAACCAAACATAGCCATTAATGAAAGAAGCTACTACTTTTTGTTGGAACACAAGAGGATTTAACTACCGGAACAAGCGGAGATTATTCAGGACATGGCTACGGCAGACCAAGCCGCTCCTAGGAAGTATTATCGAGACAAGGGTCAAACAGTCTAAGTCTCTTAAGTATGTTAATTCAGTAGCTCCAGGATGGATTACGGAAGCCAATTATGAGTTCTCTACGCTCGGAAGAATATGGTTGATATGGGATTCAGTTGTCAAGCTCACAGTACATTCAAAGTCCAAGCAAATGATTAATTGTGTGGTTAAGCTCCCTGCATGTGCTGAGGAAATCGTGATCTCTTTTGTGTATGCGGCTAACAGTAGAGATGGGAGACAACAACTCTGGGAGGAGATGAGAGTTATAGGCAGGGATCAAATTCTATTCACTAGACCCTGGATCTGTCTAGGAGACTTTAATCAGACGCTAAACCCGAATGAACATTCATCAGGAAGTACCAGAATTAGCAAGGGTATGATGGAATTTCGCGACTGTTTAGCTGACGCAGGATTAACAGACATCACAATTAAAGGTAATTTCCACACTTGGTGGAATAAGCAAGCTGATAATCCGATCACTAAGAAACTAGATAGAGTCTTGGCTAACGACGAATGGCTGGTAAAGTTTCCTCTCTCCTATGCCCACTTCGGCAGCCCGTCTTTCTCTGATCACTGCCCAACCACAGTTTGCATAGATCAAGAAATCCCTTCTAAGAAACCGTTCATGGTTTCCAACTTCCTTTTACATCATGAAGACTTCCAGTCACGTCTCCAAGATTTCTGGTTGAATAAAAGAATTCACGGCACGCTTCAATTCTCTCTTGTTAAGAAGCTCAAGCTACTAAAAGGGGTGTTAAGAGATATAAACAGAGAACATTTCTCTAACCTGGAGAATCGTGTTAAAGAGGCACACTCATCCCTTCTCACCTGCCAGAATAAGTTAATGTTGGACCCGTCTCCAGAGTCTGCTCTAGCTGAAAAACAAGCTCATCACAGATGG
>OVAN01000708.1:0-52106 GCA_900406275.1 Anastatica hierochuntica | reverse complement strand
TGAGTTAACCCCTACGAAAATATAGAGTTTATTGGTAAATGCTCTATATACGTAAGTTTATAATCTTTAGTGTGTTTTAAAATTTCTAACCACATTTTAGATTTATATTATTGTATATTAAACTTTCTTTCATGGTAATGGGAATCGTATCTATTTTTTAAATATTAATCTATTAAAATTTTATATACGGCCTAAATAAGTCGACTAACCGCTATAAAATCTCTACTATCTAGAGAAACGGAGACAAAAAAAGGTTCCAAACCTCTTTGATCATCATCCTATGTAAGTGAACGATGCAACTATGCATTAAAACAAGATTGTCATNGGTAAATGCTCTATATACTGAAGTTTATACTCTTTATTGTTGTTTTAAAATTTCTAACCACATTTTACATTTATAATAATGTATGCTAAACTTACTTTCATGGTACAAAGGCATCTTATCTCTTTTATAACAACTAATTTATTAAAACTTCATATACGGCCTAAATAAGTGGACTAAACGTTATAAAATCTCTATTATCTAGAGAAACGGAGACAACAAAGGTTTCAAAGCTCTTTGACCATCACCCTATGTAAGTGANATGCTCTATATACTGAAGTTTATACTCTTTAGTGTTGTTTTAAAATTTCTAGCCACATTTTAGATTTATATTAATGTATGTTGAACTTTTTTTCATGGTAAATGGGCATCGTATCTATATTTTAACTATTAGTTTACTAAAACTTTATATACGGCCTAAATAAGTTCACTAAACGGTATAAAATCTCTATTATATAGAGAAACGGAGACGGCCAAGGTTCCAAACATCTTTGACCATCATCCTATGTAAGTGAATGATACAACTATGCATTAAAACAAAATTTTCATTTTTTTGAAATTTTCTCAAAATCAGTGTTAACCCTTACGAAAATATAGAGTTTCTTGGTAAATGCAAGTTTATACTCTTTAGTGTTGCTTTAAAATTTCTAACCACATTTTAAATTTAAATTAATGTATGTTAAACTTTGTTTCATGGTAAATGGGCAACGTATCTATTTTTAAATAATAAGTTATTTAAACTTTATGTACGGCCTAAATAAGTGGACTAAACGCTATAAAATCTCTATTATCTAGAGAAACGGAGACAACAAAGGTTCTAAACCTCTTTGTCCATCATCCTATGTAAGTGAATGATGCAACTATGCTGTAAAACAAGATTTTAATTTTTTGAATTTTTCTCAAAATCAGTTAGTTAATCACTACGAAAATATAGAGTTTCTTTGTAAATGCTCTATATACTGAAGTTTATACTCTTTAGTGTTGTTTTAAAATTTATAAACACATTTTAGATTTATATTAATGTATGTTAAACTTTCTTTCATGGTAAATAGGCATCGTATCTATTTTTAACTATTAAATTATTAAATCTTTATATACGGCCTAAATAAGTGGACTAAACGCTATAAAATCTCTATTATCTAGAGAAATGGAGACAACAAAGGTTCCAAACCTCTTTGACCATCATCTTATGTAAGTGAACGATGCAACTATGCGTTAAAACAAGATTTTCGTTTTTTTTGAATTTTTCTCAAAATCAGTGAGTTAACCCCGACAAAAATATAGAGTTTCTTTGTAAATGCTCTATATACTGAAGGTTATACTATTTTGTTTTGTTTAAAAAATTCTAACCACATTAAAAATTTATATTAATGTATGCAAAACGTACCTTCATGGTACAAAGGCATCATAGGGGTTTATAGAGCATTTACCAAAAAAAACTATATATTTTCGTAGGGGTTAACCTACTGATTTTGAGAAAAATTCAAAAAAAAATGACAATCTTCTTTTAATTCATAGTTGCATCGTTCACTGGCATAGGATGATAGTCAAAGAGGTTTGGAACCTTTGTTGTCTAAGTTTCTTTAGCTAATAGAGATTTTATAGTGGTTAGTCCAGTTATTTAGGCCGTATATGAAGTTTTACTAAATTAATTGTTAAAAAATAGAAACGATACTCATTTACCATAAAAGAAAATTTAGCATAGATGAATATAAATGTAGAATGTGGTGAGAAATTTTTGAACAACACTTAAGAGTATAAACTTCATTATATAGAGCTTTTACCAAAAAAAAAACTTTATATTTTCGTAGGGGTTAACCCACCGATTTTGAGAAAAATTCAAAAAATATTACAATCTTGTTTTAATGCATAGTTGAATCATTCACTGGCATAGTATGATGGTCAAAGAGTTTTGGAACCTTTGTTGTCTCCATTTCTCTAGATAATAGATATTTTATAGCAGTTAGTCCACTTATTTAGATCGTATATGAAGTTTATATAAATTAATTGTTAAACGATGCCCATGTACCATGAAATAAAGTTTAGCATACATTAATATAAATGTAGAATGTGGTTAGAAAATTTTAAACAACACTTAAGTGTATAAACTTCAGTATTTAGAGCATTTACCAAAAAACTCTATATTTTCGTAGGGGTTAACCCACATATTTTAAGATAAATTAGAAAAATATGATACTTTTATTTTAATATATAGTTGCATCTAATACTGACATAGATTAAAGAGGTTTGGAACCTTAGTTATTCTCGTTTCTACATAAAATATAAATTTTATAGAGGTTAGTTCATTGATTTAGGTGAAATATGTAGTTTTATTAAATCACTCGTTATAAGAAGCCCATATACTATGAAAATAAGTTTAACATACATTAAAAGAAATTTAGAATGTGGTTATATATATTTACACAACATTAAAGAGGCTAAATTTAGTGATGTAACATATATATCTCATTTTTCGGAAAAAATAATCTTTTCGTAGGGGTTAACCCACATATTTTAAGATAAATTAGAAAATATGATATTTTTGTTTTAATGCATAACTGCATATGATACTGACATATGTTGAATATTAAAGAGGTTTGGGACCTTAGTTGTTCCCGTTTCTACATAAAATATAAATTTTATAGAAGTTAGTCATTGATTTAGGTGAAATATGTAGTTTTATTAAATCACTTGTTAATACGATGCTCATATACTATGAAAATAACTTTAGCATACATTAAAAGAAATTTAGAATGTGGTTATATATTTTTTACACAATATTAAAGAGGCTAAACTTAGTGATGCAACATGTATATCATTTTTCGGAAAAATGGATCTTTTCGTAGGGGTTAACCCACATATTTTAAGAGAAATTAGATAAATATGATATTTTTGTTTTAACGCATAACGGCATCCTATACTGACATAGGTTGAATATCAAAGAGGTTTGGGGCCTTAGTTGTTCCCGCTACATAAAATATAAATTTTATAGAGGTTAGTGCATTGATTTAGGTGAAATATGCAACATAGATAGTTAGAAATATGGTATTTTCCTTTTATTGCATAATTGCACAAACACTGACATAGGATGAGGATCAATCAGACCTTAGTCGTTCCCGTTTCTCAAGAAAATAGATATTTCATAGAGGTTAGTGCACTGATTTTAATGGTATACAAAGTTATATTAAATTACTCGTTAAAAAATTAGAAACGATACCCATGTACCATGAAAATTTTTGGCTAGGGTATATAGAGTTGGTATTTTCCTAATTCTAAGAAGTGAAGTTAGATTTGATTACAAATATTCTAGTTTTAATTTCTGTCAAACTATAACAAAGAACAATACATCTCTTCTAAATTAAAAAAAAAACAGAGCAATAGAGCTCAAAAGAAAAAACAGAGGACGGTAAGGAGCCCCTCACACTTCATACCGTTCTTCAACACAACATCAAACTCCTAAAGGAAGAAGATAAACTGATGTCACCATCATGATTCATCACGAATGCGATCATGTAACCAAGCCGGCCAACCAAGAACCATGTACGATTGATATCTCTCTTGTTACACTTTTTCCGATGTCCTCCATAATAGAATTCGCCTTGAAATGTTCCTGCACAAACTCACAAACTTCAAATGCTTGATTTGTCCAATAGCCTCAATGGCCCCTTGACAATCTGAGGCAATTATCACCCTTTGTATGTGAAGATCATGTAAGCTCTTGATCGCCCACAAGATACACTTACGTTCAGCCATGATTCGGTTCTGTGAGCAGGTCAATGCATCTCTGGCATGAAACAGAACCTCTCCCTCGTGGTTCCTTGCTAACCACACACCCCCTCCAAGAAATGAGGATCCTCTCCCTTGAGTATTAACGTTACATTTCACCCATCCTGGAGCAGTCTGCTCCATCTATGATCCATAGTTAAGCCATTCGAAGTCGAGAATAAATCTTCACCTTGCTCTACATTAGTTGCTCTTCATTCTTTAGCCTCATCAAAAGTTCGTTCTACCACCACACTAATGACTTCTTGTTTCTCTGCATACAAAATCGAGTTTCGACGTTTCCAAATATTCCATATGATCCAGGGAATACCATTTCGCTTCTCTTCTTCAACTGCTCCTGAAGACATTAAATCCAACATACAAGTGACGTTTTCTTCCAAGCTTGATGAGAAGCCATTTGTCGGAACTGGAAAATTCGCCGCTGCCATCAATTGTTTTGCATTGTCACAAATGAACAACACGTGATTGACCGTTTCGACATGCTCTTGGCAGAGTTTACAGGTCATGTACATTGTCATTCCACGGCTGCTCAACCTCTCTGCTATCGCAAGTGCGCATGAGATTGCCCTCCACCAAAAGAATTTTATTTTTGGTTTCGTCTTCATCTTCCAAACCTTTTTCTTGAGCTCTATTTGCCTTATATCCACCTGATTTCTTTGAGCTATTGGTACAGCAGGAAGGTTAGCTATCAGCTAACACCCACTTTTGACAGTGTATGATCCATTCTTGGTGTAAGCCCAAATACATTTATCCTCGACATCACCTAGAAGAAGTTTCAAGATGCGAGACACATCAGGTCTAGGTTCATCGTTCTTTGCAGGTTCATAGGTCTCTATGGGTGGGTGTCTAAAAGCCATTTCTCTAACCAAACTTTGGTCAATCACCCATTTCCCATAGTTTTGTTGAGCCCTTTCACAAGTAATTATTTCCCATGAGTAATACTTCTCCAAGCATACGATGGGCGTAGACCTTTACCACTCTCCAAGAATGAAGACGATACATAATAATGGCCCTTGTAAAGTCTCGACAGTAGGGAGTTCGGCTCGTTGTGAAACTTCCAAGCTTGTTTGGCAAATACAGCCTAATTAAAATCACTAATATCTCGGAAACCAATGCCTCCATTTTCCTTGGATCTACACATCTTTCCAAGAAGCCAATGAAAATTTCTTTTCTTTTCGCACTCATTCCACCAAAAGTTCGTCATCGCGCTCGCTACCTTTTGACATTGTAATTTAGTGAGCCGAAAGCAAAGACATATGGCATATGTCCGTAATGCGATAGCAATGGACTCAAAAAACAAATCCATTTCTAATAAATCCAAGACGATTAAAAAAAAATTCTGTCAAACTCATTGTTGATTAGTTTCATATCATTATAAACTTGAAAACAAAGATATTTATCATCATCAGAAGCAACTTTTTAAAAAAATTTAGAAGATACAATTAAAACATTCTCCAAAAAAGCAAAAGGCAAAATAGATCACACAAGGCAACAAAATGATGAGAAAAAACTACACCAAAAATAAACACACACATAGAACCATATACAAGAATGAACAATATAATGAATGATGTTAACCCCAATGACACGATAGAAAACTCAATAGAACCATCAATGGATATAAGGCGAGCCCGTCAGGTGTTTGAGTCGATAGGGACTCCGGTTCTAGCCTGCGAGATTCGGTTGGCGTAGATGGTCACTAGACGAACCTGTGTGCTGTTTAGACCTTCCAAATACGGCAAAAACGCTTTCCCAAGCATTATATATATGTCTACCAGACAGAACACCACTGTCTGCAACAAACACACAAACAAACACAAATTTCAACTCTTGTCCGAGAACTGTTCCCAATCTCAGTCTCTAGCTTTTTTTTCTTTTGGTTTTACCTTGCGGACATCTGCGCTTTGGTTCCCAAATGCTTCGAAAACCGCAGGCAAAAAAGACGACAATTGATCCATTAACTCCTCTTTTGTGAGCCTACCAACAAGCTGTACACAAGATGCAATGTGTATGTTTCAGTATGAGATCTGATAGAAAAACATGAATTTAATACGGTAAAAATAAATAAGGAGAACTTACCTTGGTTAAACAATTGATGCAAGCCACAAGAGTTTTCTCGTCGTCTGTTACCAATAATGGGACAATAACCTGAAACAAATACATCGCTTAATGTTAGAACAACTACGAATTAAGTGAATCCGAAATTCAAAATGAGACCACGAGAGGAGGGGAACTCTAAGGACATACACTTAAGCATCTGAAAGGATCATATTGGGACAAAACCGTGGTCAAGCATTGCTCAGCTTCACTGGAAATCTGATAAAGACAATTATCATATGAGATCCCGAGACATTAATATATAGAAATAAGATGTGAGCATGCAATCTGTTACTTTTGGAATAGTGTCTTTCGAGACATGAAGCAGCTTCTCAATCACTATCTCAACCGAATCTTCCATGGCATCTTTCTAAACATTATCAAGCGAGAAATACACAAGTAAGAAAGGTATTCATAATTTCACTGAGATGGAAATATAGCACCATTATCGTGTTAACGGCCATTAAGTAACAAACCTGGCTCTTTAGCATTTCGGAAATCAGAGAAAGAGCAAGTTCTCTTATTGAAGAATCTTCATCATCGAGCACTTCAAGAACAACCGTCAAAATTTGGTTGAAGTACTGAGAACAAAATAAATGGGAGAATATTCATTAGGACTGACAGAAAGTCTCTATAATAAAGTCACTACGAACAATAGATGACTTCTGACTTGACGACAAAACGAATGAGAATCACCTACAAAAACCACTGCTACCACGTGCTTAAAATTCCAAAGTTTAGCATGTTAAATTTCTATTCATAGCACTCATAAGTTAACACCCATATAAAACAGGCAACCCACCAACTACGTTTACCAACACAAACTTTTCTACTCCTAACAATCTTGTTTTAGCCTTGTAAGTTTCGCTGACTAAATTTAGACATTTCGGGCTATTACAATCTTTTCAGTAGAGCTGAAATCTTATAAATTCCAGGACCAATTACTCCGACTGGTGGAATCATGGTTCATTAGGGATACCTTTGTCCAAACTGATTGCTCGTTAGCTACAGAGGCTTCAATTAATTGTTGGAGTCCAGACATCTTGCTCAAAGAAGGGCTTCCATCACTCCCGTTGATCTGTGAAAGCATAATATCAGACATGCTTTTAAGTACCAGATAGAAAAAAGATAATAAATGTTGCAGATGTGACAGTCTCTACTAACCATATGTAGAATCTGAGGAATGCTAGGTCCAGATTCTGGTGTTGGGTTAACCTTAATAGATGAGAGCATGTAGTGACTCAAATTTAATTCGCGGGAGACCTCACTTTCATGTCTTTCTTCCAAGGAATCAGCGTTTGTCAAAGTCATCCCATTTTTCTCAAAGTGCGGTGGAGATAAGCCATCCAAGTTTTCAATATTGTCTGAGCTTCCATTGGGGCTAGTTCTTGATATCAAATTCTGACTGGTTGAAGTAAATGTGTAATCAGAATCCTTTTGGTTCATCATATCACTAGAAGCACCTATCCCACTTCTGAAGTTGTGATACAGCTTTTCCTGAGTTTCACTGGGAACACTTTGGCCAACACTACTAGAGATTGTTGTCGGATCCTGAGAAGAACTCCACTTCTTGCCACTATCACTATCAACAGAGCCCCCGGAATATCTACCAAGGAATATATTCTTCTTGGAAGCACCTAAATATCCTTCTTCAGATGAAGTCCCAATGGCATCAGAAGGGTCATAGGACTTTATTCTCTGTTTTTCCTTTTTACTCTGCATATAGTTTAATAGGTCTACCTCGATGCGGGGAGTATATTGCTTGAGGGCTCTTCTCAAGGAGTTTTGCTCCTCAACAGACAAACTAAGAATGTAATTTAGAAGTCCCGCGGAATCGTAATGATTGTAAACAGATATGATACATGTAATGGAAGCTTCTTTTAACTTGGTATTTTTGTCGCGAGTCAATGGCGTCAACTTTGCCAACCACAACTTTAGGATGCCACTATTACCTGAAATTTCAGGGTTACCAGCGTACCTGTTGAAGGAGTTGATGGCAAATTCAATCACAGCTAGTTTAGCCTTTGGTGATCTCTGCTCATCTAGTGAACGAAGCAACGCAGGCAAGAGGGAATCTACGCTGTAGGTTTTGCTGACAATTTCCAAAGTGGACGAGCAAGGTTGTCTAACTACCTCTTTAGGATCGATTAGCCGTGAAAACACATGGGGTAAGACTCTTTCCATGTAGCTCTCAAAAGGCTTTCGGCAAGATGGTATAAGATCTGCAAGTGTAGACAGTGCTGCTTGTGCAACCTTGTGGTGGGGATCATCCAAGTGGCGGAGAAATAGTTTCATTACTTTTTCAAAACTTTGGATTACTTCTTGAGCACCTTTTGGGCCTTGTTGCAGCAATGTCTGGAGAAAATTAAAAGCTGCAACTCTAGCAGACCAATCAGAACTTGAATTCAGTCCATCGTTAAGGGCCTCGTTCAGAGAAGCTGGACCATCAACATAATTTGACATGTCACCAAGTTGCAGTTGGCTATCATCAAAGCTCCTCCTCCTGCCTGCCGACATTCTTCCCCCAACATTTTTCCTCAAAAGTGGCCTCTGGAAATTGGGAACATGGCTGGCATTTGAATCCCTGAATGTCAAATCTCGATAAGTGCTATCCATCTGCTGTCTGTCAAAATGACCCGTCATAAACCGCCTCGCCTCCCTGGCATCGTTACTGTCCTCAAAAGAACTTCTCTCTGAGACCCGTTTAGCTGTCAAGGATGAAAAGCTAGGATGAGACTCGGACAACAGATTGCCCCGGTATGATTGTCTTCCTGAGTCCTTTGAAGCTTGAATTTGGGTGATGATATCTGACAAACCAAGGCCACCACTGCGATTACTGCCTCTGTTGATACTAGGCATTGATTCAGCAGTTGTGCTACTTGTGAGAGTACTGGATGCTGGAATAGAAGAAGCGTGGAATGGAGGATCACGAGACGATGGAGGGTCGACTCCTGCACTAGGGGAGAAAAAAGATAATTTAGCTATGCAAGGATATGTTTTACCTCATGTCAGAGAACGTTTTGAAAACAAAATCTACTTTCACAAGGAAAGGAGTCAATACCTAGATCCAAACTACTCGAACGAAGGGCTGCAGGATTCTGTTTATCGGATACATGCAGTCCTCGGAGCATGCTTTCAATTGCACTGACCTTCTGCTTGCTTGATTGTAACACACTTTCCAGACTACGTTCAGAACCTTTATTGAGATCCTTTGATTGGGATAGGAGTAGCCCAGAAGAAATAGATCCTCCCGAGGATAATTTTGAACTTCTATCCATGGCAACTATGGCTGATGTTCCGTAGCCAGGTAAATTAGATGGCGCGGACGTCTGAGAAAATAAAGGCTGGGAGTGTCTCTCACGGACAGATGGTGATGCATGTCTCCTATGAATACCACCATCTTCTTCATTTATTAGCTGAGAACATATGGAATGCGTTAATCAATGCTAATAAGCAGAATATAGAGCGTTGAGAAGCCTTACTCTTTGAATGACAGGGTCAAAGGAGGAAAACAGACGACGAGAACGATCTGGCCAAGTTTTTGCAAACATTCTGTAGCACATTCTAGCAGTTGCCCGCACCTGTCATTCAATATATATTCTGCTTTTAATGATGTATGGGCAATACAGCAAAAACTAATCATCCGACACTTCTGATGCAAACATGGATCCCATTAGAAGTTGCATTGAATCTTAATTACTGCGTTCTCACAGAGATGAAACAACGAACTTCAAACCTACTTCACTCACAACATCGGCAAACACAAAATCTAGTAATATGGAAAATGGTACCACAAGCCTACCTCACTCATAGCATCTGCAACACAGCATCTAATCAGATCTTCGTATAAATCAACTGACCGCTGAATTTCTGGAGCATCAGGCCAATGTTCGAGTGTTAACAATGCATATTCACAACACCTGTAGAAAAAACCAAGATCAACTTCCATAGAATCAGAAATCTTATGATTGGTACAAAAACTGCAATATACCTTGCTCGCAGAACTGCGTTACGATCATGTTTTGCTGATTCAGCTATGCGAGGAAGTACACGGGCAGCTTTGCAGTTACGCAACATCTGGATAGCAAGAAAGCATCTGTGTAAGCTCAAAACTTAGACGAGCTG
Source organism: Anastatica hierochuntica (assembly GCA_900406275.1). Lineage (NCBI taxonomy): Eukaryota > Viridiplantae > Streptophyta > Magnoliopsida > Brassicales > Brassicaceae > Anastatica > Anastatica hierochuntica. The sequence continues at coordinate 41,779 of OVAN01000708.1, read as the reverse complement.
GCAATCTTCTAGGAGCCAAAATCGAAAAAGCTAAATTATTTACCGTTTTTATGCAGTTATCAGCAGATTCTGCAATTACAAGCACAGTGATCACAACCAGCTTGAAAAGCACCTGATTACCATATAATAATATTAACAAAAATGTGTATACGTTGTGTCATAACAGTAAATGACAAGAGTTTAAGCTTACTGGAATAAATATCTCAGCGCATGCTTCAAAATCTCCCAGTAGCTCTTTAGATAAGAGACACAAGAGATGGCAAGCCTATGAACATGAAAAACAGTATATCAAGGAAAGGCATTGGTAAAGATTCAAACCTACATAAGATAATGTTGCATTTATCTAATATACCGCCCTTCCCCGGTGGAACTGTACCCACTGGCAAAATGTATTGTTCTGGCTAAAATGAATATAAATATTACTACGATTAAGGGCTTTGGCATAGAAAAGTATGGATTCCCATAAACTAAGTACTCAATGAAAATGGCATTCCTTTGCGACATGCCAACTCAAAAGATGTCTCCATTTTTGGCAAAGGAGAATCACAGTGCATTTTAATAAAAATATCATGTTGAAAATTTAGCTAACCTGCTTAACAATGGTAGATCTCCGGTCAGATAATTGTGTGCTCAAGGGACCAACAAGTTGCTTCAGGAGACCTCGGAAACAAGAGTAATCAGTCGCACCTTCAACAGAAAAAGATTGTATGAGATGGGATACACGAAAATTCCTCCACTGCTAGCAAAACTTATCATGGAAAGCAATCAACGCAAATGAAACTTAGTTTCGAAATAGACAGGTGGAGAGATTTAGTACCTCCTGCAACAAGTCCTTCAACCCTCCGCATAGCCGAAATACGCATTGACCAGTCTTTCTCTGGGACAAGTGTTGAAGCAATTTTCTCAAATTCTCGTATCAACTCCTTCTCTGAGTACACTTTGATTGGATCAACGGGTTTTTCAGTGATGTCAGCATCTCCTGAAATGCAAAGATACAAAACTAATCAGCCAAGATGGAAATATTACAAAACCTAACTATCAATGTTAAACCTTGGGAAAAAAAGATCTTAACCGGCAAATAAAGAATTCTCTCTCGTGGAAGTTTTTGCCCTGGGACTGCTTTTCTTGGGATTGACACTTGATGCCTTAACTTCATTAACAACATGGTGACCACTACGGCTATCTGTGGAACGCGGTTGTGGCTCAATACGTTCCAGTCTAGCATTAATATCCTTTACCTGATTCAAGACATAGAAGAGTTCTAGCTAAGAAGAATGCAATTCTACTATTCTTCACCAAAGTACACTAAGTTATTGCAGACTACAGCTAAGTAATATGCACTTTGCATTTACGCACTGTACGTGGATCAATCTTAATATCTGAGATTTACCATATATGATGGAAGATGGTGACGCTGAAGCTCTTCCATAAATTGAGACCCACCCTGCATGTACATCTCCTGAAAGAAAGCAGATTTATGATATTAAAAGTACATCGACAGAGCTACACGGAGAGAGTGAAATTCTCTACTCAAAGTTGAATCAGATGAGTGGGTTCTCTACTATCTCTCTCAATCACAACGAAATTAGAGGTTAGAAGAACTTTTAAAACAGTTAAGATGTAAACAAGTAATCATTTGAGCGGTTTGAAAAAGTGATAAACTTACCTCAATGCATAGAATTGCAGCTTCCCTAACTGCTTGATTCGGGTCGTTTAACATCTGAAGTATCTGATAAATAAACAAAAGAACACCCCGAGATCAATTCAATTCGATATGAGTAACCTCCCTTAAAACCAATCAATACAACAACACATTGTGAGAGAGATACCGGAGAAAGTATAGCACGCTGAAGAGGGAGTTCCGTGGATGCAAAAAGACTAATTGCCGATGTGACAGTACGAGCAAACTCTTCCCTAACTCTCCAACTCTTATGCATCCAACCATATGAACCTGCTCTCTCAACTATAATCGTCGGAGACGAAACCTAAAAATGTAAACCAAAACTGAATCTAAGGCACTTGTGGGTATGCAAATACACTCAATAAACTTCAAATTTAGTAAATTTCACCTCCATGAGAGTCGTCAATAAACGCCTCGCCGCATCCCTAACAGGTTGTTTGCTATCTCCAAGCCGCTCAACGACGGCAGGGACAAGTGCGTTCAAATGAAGCTTGAGATGATCGCCGGCGAGTACGGCGGCGGAAGCAAGCGCCTGAAGCGCACCTTGAGAGACTCTGAAATTGCTATCTTTAAGTAGATCCAAACAACAATCAACGAGTGAAGTCACTTCCGCCGGACTTAAACTCTTTCTAGAAGCTTCCAGAAGCTGATGAAGCCGCTCTACAGCCGCCATACGCTCCTTGGTGTCCTTGGCTCGCGCCATTTCCAGTGCTTCCTCCATCACCAACCACCGTCGATTCCGATCTGACTATCTTCCGATTCAGATCTGCCTGAGTTAGTCTCTAATCAGATTTACACAACCACTGAAACTCCACCAAACCCAATCGATCCAGCGAGGATTCGATGAACAGAGAGAGAGAATCGTAGAGAGAGAGAGAGAGAGAGTTGTCTGTGTGATTTTAGAGAGAGAAAGTGCCGCTTTAATTTTTAGTACTAAAAGGAAGAAAGAGTAAAGGCGACTTCGTTAATACAAATATTTGAAGAAGATAAACGAAAGCATATGGTTGGCTAGTGAATTAGGAATTTACCCTTCTTCTTCCTAATAATTACAGTGGCATGCCACTGTTTGTGTTAATGTTACGGTACGTACTTAACCGCAATTCAGATCGGTTAATTCCGGTTTGGGTCAGCAAGAAGGAAGAAATTATTATTTTTTCCATTTAAAATGCAGATGTTAATTTCTTGAGAAGAAGTTAAATAAATGATTAGTATATAAATTTTGTAAGATATTAATTTATTGAATAAAATAAATAATTATGATTTTTCTCAACCAAAAATCGAACCAAAATAATTGATAACAAAATTAGACTAAGTTCTTTTTTTTTCTTTTTGACGATAATGGTTTTAGTTATTTTATAATTAATAAATGGACACTAAATATAAAGAAAAAAATATCAAATGTATATGTCATTACAAAATGAATCTATTATCAACCGAAAACAAAATTTATGTACACACCAAACCGGACAATTAGATAAAATTCTCCTACTCAATGGTTAGTTATAACAAAAAAACAAATTGAATTGCTTATTAAATTTACGTTTATTTCAATAAATAACATAAAAATAAAAACCAATTTTTTTTATGTCTTTCACCAACCTAACCAAACGGGAATAAATCCAAAGAAGTATAATAAACGAAAAAATTTCTAATCACTGGGATTTTAAAATACTACAATAAATAAACATAGGTTATAATCATAATCTAATCAATTAATCATTGATTAGATTAGCTTATGTTGACCACCCAACTGATAATATATAGTATAAAAGGGTCGGTTCATTAGTGGATTAGTTATAAATTATGAAATATTGATAAGATATAATACAATTTTATCATGTTAGCATATATAATAATTACTATTAAATGTTTTAGTAGAAATAAAATATTTTAATATTTAACTTTCAATGTTTAATATAAATAAAAAAATTACTTAGTTATGTAAAATAGAAAATTTACTTACCCGGAGTTAGAATTAGTGACAAGTGTTGAAATCTCGCGAATCTTCGATAACTTACAAAAGCTTTAGCTTACTCAATACAAAACTTCACCAGTGAACTTACATGTCCATAAGTGTCCCAGACCAATGGCGAAAACAGCAAAAATTGATCGGTATTCTACGGCTCATCATCGTAAGGGATGTGTGAAGCCGAGGATGACGATAAAACGAAGATGGGCTCTCCTTCGTGTTGAAATTCACCGAGTAGAGAAGAATGGTCAGCTTCGTGGTTAATGCAGCTATTCCCGGTCATGTCAAGACGTTTCAGATCACCTGAACACAATAATCATATACATATCCTTGCACCAAAATCACCAAACAGACCGAGCCTCACGCTGAGGAAATGCAGATCAAACCGATTTTTGTTACCTTTCGTACTTCTCAGGGAATCAGATAGCATGAGCAAGGCTTCAGGTGGCATAAGATTGTAGGACACATCGACTGAGACAAGTTTTGGTGCTAGGGGTATGAGCTTTGTCAGAAATCTAGCGGTCTCTAGTCCTCCACGGTTTTTGCTATTGCGAGAAACCGCAAAAGGAACGTGAGGAAAGTGAAGGCTAATGTATACACAAAAACAGAGGAGGAGATGGTTTTGCTTTGAACCTTATAGTGATACTCCGTAGCTTCTTCAACCCTTTTTCAAGGTTTCTGCCTAGCTCAACAAACCCAACAGGTCCAAGTCCTATACCCGAAATGTTGAGAGACTCGATGGAGACTGTTAAGGAGTTTACTATCGCCTCTGCAACCTCGCTGAGGAACATGAACAATAAAATAAGATAGACATATACGGTCATATAGAGTTTGTAATTTTATGAATACCTTCCGAGGGCATTATCTGCAATAGATAGGAACTTTAAAGGTTTCTCCAGCATTGAGAGGGTATCAAGTAACTCGGTAACTCCACAACATGATAGCTCACAGTTTTCCAAATTCAAATCGGCTAAAGGAGAATGCGGCGTCTTTGTGAAGTAAGATATTATGCTTCTGTGCCTCACGAAAAATCATGTCAAGAGAAATGTAACTCTGTTGATTTTATCCAAGATTACAAATGCAGGAACTTCTAAGACACACCTTAACCCACTGTCTTCAATGGGGTTCCCGCTCAGGTCAAGAGTTTCCAAGTTCGGCATATGAAGAAGAGCATGTGAAAGATTCTCTGCATCGTATTTGTCGAGTTCATTTCCCCTAGAAACACATTTCCAACAGTTTCACAAGTATTTGATGCTTAGAAACGGTTGCAATTGTCTCTTTACTTAAAAAAACTACCTTAAGTTGAGCTTGCACAACGACTGTAAAGACTTTCTAGATGACAGAGAACCAATAACAGATCTCCAGCTGAAAGTAGAAAGCCATCCTGAAATCTATATATTGTATGTTTGGTCAGCCATGAAAAGCAAACCATATATCATTTTGAACAAGAACCACGGTGAAACTCACGTTGTTGTCAGAGAGGTCAAGGGAAGAAAGACCTGAGGAAGAATCAAGAAGTGTAGAGAAAACCATCCTCGCGATATGCCTATCGAGGTGGCTATCGCAAAAGTGTAAGGAATCTAAAGACCTGGACGGGAAAAAAGGTACCCAGTTAGACAAAACATAAAGTGCATAAAGAAAGGTGTTCCCAATAAACAAACAACAAAGTCTATCACGAGAAAAGACTGAGACAACCAAATGAGTAAATACTTCACGAAGACACTTTGGCATCAGTTCATATGTGTACCTCGAATTCAGGAATGTAATGAAAGCAGGAGGCGCAGCATGTGGATCTATGTCAATGCTAGATGTCTTTATACAGAAACGTCGAATCCCATACGTGTCCTTTACATGAAGAGAAGCGCATATTGCACTAATGAAACTCGAAGAAAGCTTGCAATGAATAAATTCAAGCGAAGTTAATGATTCTTGACTCTGGATCAAGAGCTTGCACAAGTGCTCAACCTGCCGTACCATGGATCATCAGCAATATAATTCCAACTAACTAAATTTGATATTAACTGATTAAGTAGAGAAATTTACTTACATATTTCTCGGATCTGATCCAACGTAGAACCAAAGTTTGCAATTTACTTCTCATCAATAACTCCTACAGTAACAAGCCTGAAAATTATTTATGTCCTTCTAGATGTTGAATAATGATTCGTCTATAAAGATACAAAATTGAAGTTCTAAGAGAAAGAAAAACAGCAAAAAATAGTGCGAGCAATGACTCAATTTACGGGCACAGAAACACTGCAAAAGCGCAGAGAATATTTTAGTTACTTACACAAGTTTCTGCAATGCAGAGCACATTCAGAAGCCTCAGGCACCTGCAAAATGTAAAGAAGCATAAGTAATGGTAGAGTGTTAAATCAGTGCAAACCAGATATCACACACACAACAAGTCTTGAGCAATATAAAACTCAGAAAATCTGAAAGTAATCAGCGTGCTAATAAACACACAAGGAATGTACGTGAATGACAAATCATTTACACACGAGAAATGTTACTTAACCTAAGATATGGTCCAAATGTCTGGAAATGAAAAGAAAGTTCCATGCAAACACATTTTTGAGAATCAGTGTGCTCTTCATGGCATATGTATCTCAATATCTTATCTGCAACAGAAAATACAACAAATTGAATAATGATTCTTTAATGGCTAAAGATTGAAATCTTTAGGATTTGAACAGAACACTTACCTGATACCTTAATGGAACTTAACCGACCACTAAATGTCGGACGCATAGCTACTTCAGCTGCTTCATCAACACAACTGTTACTCGAATTAATGCAAGACACTCAAAATGACGAAAGAAAGCAAACAACAAATCACATCGGTCCATAGATTGGCATACTTTTGCAGATGTTTTTCCCAGTAAAGCTGTTGCCAGTCAGGTGATGGCTCCACACGATTAACGAGCTCAGGCCACCGTAGCTTAAACAACGTCTTCCACGAGCTACCGAGTATATCATTTCTGCAGTTTGATCCTTCTCAAAGTTTGGAAGATAAATGGAAATCAAAGAAGAGGAAGAAGAAGGGTTTTAGTATATATATAACCTTAAGCGTTTTCTTCCACTCATCAAGCAATCATCACGAGATTCATAAGAGTCCCAGCAATCGAAAGGCCTATACAAACAATTATCAAACTTATGGACTCATCGGAAAGTGATAATCAAGCTAAGACTAGTTAAAACTAAAAGCAAGTTCTGATACTGAACATGTGGGTTTGAAAATTATGCAACGCAAGTGCAGGCAAGTGTGAGATAACATCATCAAGCAACTCCGATGGAAGCTCGTATACATCCGGAATTGGATTATCGCCGCCTGAGAGACAAAAACCCACTTCGAAAATGCATACTTTATACGAAATCGGCGTAAGAATATCTGAGATTACCATGAAGGAGCTGAAGTTTGAGATGTTGGATGCAGAGAAACGCGAGAGACGGAGGAGGTTTCGTCATCCTCCGGCTTGCTCTCGCCGGAAACATTTCATCGAAAGAGAAAAGAGAATGGTTTTGTAATGGGCTCGATCTCTTCTTAATGAGCTCAATTAGTGTGGCCCAATTATTTATATATTATAAGAAATAACAAAATAAAAAAGGCGACAGCTTTACACAGAAGAAGAAGAAGAAGAAGAAGACGACGACGACGACGACGACCATTGCAAAAGCTTTCGGATTCTCTATCTCCTTCGAGTAAGAAGAAAAGATGAGGCGTAACTGCTGCCATGTTTCGTTTGCTTCGACTCTCAAGATCCTCAATTTCGTTCAAGCTTTCTTCGGTGTTTCCATCATCATCTACTCCATTTGGATGCTTGATCAATACCACCGTCACGCTCCCGCTGATACTCCGCCGTCTCCTCCGACTGCTGCTTTTCTACCGGATTCATCGAGCTCCGGCGTCGATGAGCCCTTGAAGAATCCTTTTGATCTCATGGCGAGCGTCGTTCTCGGGTCGAGTGGTGGTGATCATGGGTTTAACCTTCGTTCGTTGGATCTTCCTGCTCCTTGGTAGGTTTTAGATTCATGCTGATTCACTTGGTTCCCAATTTTTAGAGTTTCAGTTAGATTCATGCTAATTCACTCAGTTTCCAATTTAGGGTTTTACTTCAAATTGTTGGGTTTTGAATGAAATTACTTCAAATCTTTCATAGATGGAGTGGTTTGATTGCTTGTGATTCTTCAATTTGATAGTTTCAGCTACAAGCTTTGGTCTTTTACTTCTTCTCCATTGCTAATGAAGTTAGATGAACCAAAGAGCAAGAGCTTTAATTGCTTTAGGATGAGTGGTTTTAACTCAGCTACAATAGGAGTATATTTCTTCGGCTAATTCGGGTTTCGTGGCTTGTGTTTTTGTCTGCTTTGTATATGCAGGTTCATCTACTCGTTTATGACGGTTGGTATTTTGGTCTGCATCGTCACCATCATAGGTTTCATAGCAGCTGAGGCAATCAATGGCTGTTGCTTGTGCTTCGTATCCTTCTACATATTCCTATCTCGGTTAATAGATTGAGTTTATCTCTGTCATGACAGTTTGTAGGAATGGGTTTATATCGTTTTTCCCCTTGACATTTTTAAAGTACTCTATCCTCAAAACTCTGCTTATTCTACTTGAAGCTGCCCTTGTTGCTTTCATCGCTATTGACCGTCATTGGGAAAAGGTGAGATCTTTCTTACATTTGAATTTGAATCTTGTTTCTTGTGTTCTTGACTTGTTTGTAACTCTTTAGAACTTGTGGTCTGTAGGATCTTCCGTATGATCCAACTGGAGAACTCAATAGTCTTCGAGCTTTCGTTGAGGAAAACATCGATATATGCAAATGGGTCGGAGCTGCTGTGGTAGTGGTCCAGCTACTGTCGTTGCTGCTAGCCATGGTTCTGAGAGCTATGGTTTCAACCCCGACACCCAATCCTGATGAAGAGGAAGATTATGAGAACCCGAGAAGTAGAGCTTGGGATCCACTTCTTGGTTCGCAAGGAAACCAAACGTCTTCTGGGTCAAGCAAGATTGATAACTGGAGCTCCCGAATGAGAGAAAAGGTATACTCTATGATTTACAGTTTCTTAATACTTTACAGATTAGATAAGGCTTGTGAATCTGTTGTTGATACGACCGTTTCTTTCTTTTTCCCGCAGTATGGCTTGAACCAAACTCAGGCGGTGAACCCGAAAGGCTGATGAAGCCAAATAAACAAAACTTATGGTCCTTGTGATGAAGCTCTGTTTCCAAATGTTTTGCTCTTTGTAAGCTTGTCGAGTGTGCATAAAACTATTAACTTGATACGATGTCGTATTGTGTTTGCCCAAACACCATATGCATCTCTCTCTCTCTCTCTATCTGTGTGTTTGCTTTGTACAAAACCATAACAACAGTTTGAAATTAGCATTTCCACTACAATCATTTACTATTTCATGAATTATATAACTTATATATGTGTATGTCTCTTGGTACAAAAGCTTATGTAAATATATAAAATGCATAATGTGTATACGTTGTTTCATCAAGTAATATTGAAGACTGCCTCTTCAACAAGCTCTTGCAACAATAGCATTTCAATTTCGATCTCCAAGTTGTTTGCTTCCAGCTGCAGATTACGAGTCCACATTTTTCCGACAACCTCGTCCCTCGCCACACTTTCTACTTCCAAGCTGTTCGAATCGTGAGCCACCCAGTCCTTGAACTCTGACCAAACATGTTCCACCATGTCAAACCCTGCAGCCAAGTCGGTGCGTGTTGCTGTTGATGTTGTCTCTGCGATGATGGCATTGATGCAGTCAAACACAAGGTTTCGGTTTGATTGATGTTTCCTGCGTTTGATGAGTTCCTTGTTGGCAAACTGATCTCTTAATGATGGATCTAAAGGACTATCCGGTGAGTGCCATCGGGTCATAAGCGGATCACTACTGCTGAAACCAGATTCTTTTAAGAGCGTTTTGATGAAGTCATACCAGTCTTCATCTTCCTTGATTCCAGTTCCGGAGTTAGTTATGTCTGTATATGATTCATTTTCCCATGACAAAACCCGAGCTATTGATTCGATTGGAGGTGACTTGTCGATAAGATTAGATTTCAGAGACATTTCTTCTCCTGTGGGATGTGAAAGTTGCAAAATGTTACAACTTACAACTGATTAAAACTCTTGAGAAGAGTGTTTAAGAGTAGAGAGAGGGTTAACTAACCTTGAGTGATCCATGGCTTTGTTGTTCCAGAACATTTTACATTTTCTACGTATTCCTCATCAAAAGGCGGATGTAAAACTGACACTGGACTCGGCTGGTCCTGGTTGAGAAGCTCTTGCTGCAAATAAATCAATGACGGCTTACCAAAACAAGAATGGTTTTCAGAGCATTCCTAAGATTAACCGTTTTCAGTTTTGGGATTTACCTCTCGTGGAGAAATACTTTGTTGTTTTGGTGCATCACTGAGTATGGCCAACTGAGATATGCTGCGATACATCGGCACATCTGTCTTCTCCTTGTTTGCTCTCTTATTCCTAAAGAAGAACAAGCTTGAAACTTTCCATGATGATTTTAGGCCTCTTGACTCGGTAAGCGCTCGGGCAGCTTGTGATTTTGAAGTTCCCGAAACAGATGTTCCGCCATTGAGTCTACTTTCAGGGACTGATTTTGACCTTTCAAGGGTATTTAAAGAACCATTTGTGCTTTCGACTTGATCTAGACCACTGCCGATGCATGAAACTGATCTTCTCGTGTCTGGTTTAGCTTTGTTTCTTTCTTCATTGGATCTAGCTGGTACTTTCGTCTCTTCAAGCATATCGCCTAAGGCAGTTGAGGCCTTTGGGAAGTCTTTTTGTTTCTGTACGTCTCCGTTTAGTGACACCGTTGCCCATCTTTCAGAAAGCCGTTTCTTTGCCTCTATGTAGACAGATGACTCTGGAGAAAACGAGACTTGGCTCAACGAAGAGGAAGAGCAAGGACTCTCTAGCCTATTCCCACAGTCCCATGAATGCCTAGAGGATGGTGAAATGGTCTCAGAGTTGCTAATGTTTCCCACTGGATATTCGTTGTTCAACCTGCTCAGCGAAGCAGAATCACCAACAGAACCATTGCATGAGTCAGAAGAAGAGAGAGTCTCGTTCCTGCAGTGCCCCTTAAAACTTTCACGTATTTGACGTGTAATTTCCTTTGCAACTTCTCTTGTCTCAGCATCTCCAGCCTCATCGAAACAGGAAGGAGGTAATGAAGAAGCAATAGCCTTCGTATCTAAAGCCTTCCCTGTACTAGGCTTCAAGACAACAATTCGAGTTGGCTCTGCAGCATCAATCCTTTTAGTTTCTTGATTCAATTTCTTAACCCGCTTGCTCCTGCCATCTTGAACTACACATTTCTGAGCATCAACAGCCTTTAAAGGTCTCAATACAGTAATGCGCTTAGCCTCTTTATGCTGAGAAAACAACAACGAATTTGATTCCTGGAGAAGCTTAACAAATAAATCTTTGTTGGAACTTAAAACTTCAAGTGCTTCTTGAAACTCCTTTGACCTGTGAAGCTTTCGACGAACAAGATCCAGATGTTTATTATCACTCATACTTCCATCGCATATTCCTAACCTTGAAGGCAAATCCAGTGTTCTGTATCCATCTTCGAATCCTCTACGATGATAATCCACAGAGCATCTTGATCTACTTCGTGGAGCAACAGTCTCTAGACCCATTAATTTAGCAACAACATTGCTTGAACTCTGTATATCTTCAACATCTTTCGACATTTCTCCAGCAATGAGTTTACTCATAGATACAAAAGTTCTCTCTTTGGAATTTGCTTAAATTAGACATAAACCTGAGAGACAGATAAAGCTTTAGCAATTCAGCATCAGTGTGATTTCAACATCATGAAATTACAAATCAGCTAATTCTAGTCGGAATCGGAAGAAAGAGGTCATCGGAAAGTGAGATCGGAGCTTAAGTCAGACAGATTCTGTTTTACTCAGTGAGAGAGAGAGAGAGAGAGAGGGAGAAGGACCTGTTAGAAGCTAGTTAGAAATAGAAACATCTCCAAGCTCCGCCGGAGTAGACGCCGTCGGAGATTTAGGTTCGCCGGAGAAGTGTCTTCTCTGAATCTAACAGTCTCATACAAAAGGACTTTCTTTTAGTAGAGGGAAAGCTGCAAAATGACAGAGAAATTTTTTATTAAAAAAAAAAAAGTTTATTCCAACAAAATTATCTGTATAAACCAAATTAAACCACAGAACTTTGGGATTTGGTTTAATTAATTTTGGGTTTAACTGTTAAAGAGTCTCTGGTTAGAGAGTTCAAGTGGTGAACCGAACCATCAAACTTTCAACATTTAAACCGGTTCGTAGAATTTCGGTTCCATTGCATTAAATAGTCGAACTAACTATTTTTTTTTCTGTTGGTTTGGGCAAACTAAACCGTTAGTTATGATCATATCACTATGTTTCCTCAAACTCTTTTTGTTCTGATAGAATCATAAACACTTAAATGTCTCATAAACATTTTTACAAAATCAACAAACTTTTGGATTAAGAATCTCAAGCCTAGTGACCATCTCAACACAAAAGCAAAACCAAGAAGACTAAAAGAATTGTATTAGCCAAGTCAAAACTGTATCTCTGTCTATGTTGGTTCGAGTAATTCCCATCATCTATACATCTCCTTCAATGATGTTCATTCAGTAATGTTGTTACCACAAGATCTAAATGAATGCAGAAAACAGTGACATGACATCAAAAATTCTTTAAAAGCAGTGTGAGTTAAAGAGAGTTACTGACTTGGTTTGACTGGTTCTTCGGTTGCTGCTTCCTTAATCTCGATAGCTACCACACGGGAATGATACTTTTACGAATCAATCCAAGTTTGAGGTGACTGAAACTTCAAGGGTATCCAATCATGACACTTAAAACGATCACTTTGTGTTGGACGTGAAGCTTCTAGCAAATCTGAATTGCTGATGCTTGAAAATGGAAAGGAGGCTAATTCATATCCAGGAACTTGAAAAGGACAATGATCCAGTGGAGGGTTGGAACGATTATGGTCGTATGTGCAGTCTCTGGTTAAACAATCTGATATATTTGTGTGGCGAAATGTCTGGAGATTCTGGTTTGCAGCAGCCACATCTTCACCATCAATAATGTGCCTCTCGAATTCATTCTCAAAATGGCTTGGTTGGCTCGCTGTTGGTAAGAAGAAACTGTCTGAAGTGTGACGAGAGAGCAGAGGTAAAGGGCACAGCTCCCTTGTAACCAAATCATGAGATGAAGAACAGTTCAAGGTCCACGGAGTATCAGTCAAAGATGAGGATGATGCATTTGTATATGTGATGAGTTTTGTGGGATAACTCGGTGGCAAATCATCTGTCTTTCTGGTTCTTGCGCTTTCAGTATTCCACTCGAGAAGTAATGCAGATGAAGGCTCTCTAAGATCATGTGATAAGTCCTCTGAGCTGTATCCACTATCTTGTCTGTGGTAACCCAGTGAAAGAGGCTTGTAGCTTCTGAAATGGACGCTCGATATGGGAGAATATTCCAGAGTTTCTTCAACAGGAAACGACAGAGATGCCTTCTGTTTCAAAAATGGAGGTCTATAAACTGGTCCATAAGGATATGAAATACGAAAGCTACTCTCTTCCGGATCTCTTGTGATGAAACTGCTGTAATCATGACCTGTTGGAAACTGCAGACTCGGTGTAATGCTATTTTCCGGCCATCCTTTCCAAGAGATCGATCTGTCTTTTCTCATTTGCAGCCTGTGGTCATATTCTGAATTGTTTGCATTGGACCTCTTGAGAAACTTTGAACCAGGAGAATCAAGAAATGTTTTTCTCTTGACTCCATCCGTCATCTCCGTGGAAAACCTAGAAGGATGTGGCTGAGAGGAAACAAAAAAGTGCTTAAAGTTTATGAAGATGAGCAACTAACATGTAGTCAAGGATTTTATCGAGCTTACATAAGTGTCCTCCGTACCAGGGAAAAGCCGAGATAGGAGAATAGAAACCAAATCATGCCTGAAAAATGTGTTTTTCTTCTGAGTGCATTATAAACACACGTATGGAGATTAAACACAGACTATTATGGCTCTCACCTGTTTGAGTTAAGCTCAGGATGGGATTCAGGAAACCAGATATCTTTGACCCACTGATGCAGCTTCTTCCTCTTCACAGTAAATAAGTCTCCTTTCTCATCACTGATTCCTGATAATTTAAACTATACAATCACGTTTTTTAACTATTGAACTAGTATGCAGTGGCTAGTTTCGTAATGCAGACCGATCTAAGTGCTAGCATATCCAAAATCTACCTCCAGATCGCAGGTTGTCACCACTTTGAATCGTGTCTTTATCCCTCCTGACTGCCGAGGAAGATTTAGCCAGATCTTTCTCTATAAACAACATAAACACAGAATAATCTGTAAAAGATTCTACAGAAGTATTGGCATGTACGGGAGACATAATTAACTGCATAAGAGACAAGAGAAAATATCATCTGGCGCCAACGGTTGCACCAAGAACAACCGTTTGTCTGATGGTCTCAACAAACCGAGTCTTCGGTTCAGTATGCTTTTGATCTATATATCTATCTACTACTTTCTAAGAGTTAACAATCTGTAAAGATTTCGACAAGATTTCGTTTAATCTTTTCAAAGTGCATTGACCAGTAAATCTCTCTAGCACATTCTGAAATCGAAGGAATAAAATGAATAAGTTGCAGCAAGAAATCGAAGTAACAACCTTTATCCTTTCGAACCAAGTTGACAGGTGACATAAACAAGCCACATGAGCCACGTCTAGTAGTAAGCATCGGTGTGGAGAAGCTATAACCGTTGCATCTATCTCTAGCTTCGCGGTCTGTTCCTGCAAATTCTGGTTTAAAACTGGACTAAATGAAAATCCAGAGCAGAAAGCCAAAGCAATACACTATCATCACAGAACAAAAAAGATCACAAAAAACAAACCCTTATCTTCTGATTCGACTGTGAATTCGAAGGTTCTCGGATTTTGTTTGACTTTATTTGATGATTTGGAGTCAGAAGATTGAGAGCAGAGACCAAAATCAGACTTAAGTTTCTTAAAGAAGGCAAACTCGGAGGTCTTAGCATCAACCGCTGCAAAAAAAATGAGAATCAAAATTCAACATTCTAACAATCTCAGCTAAATCCAGTCGAGAAACGAACTAATATCAACCTTTTTGAGCTTCATGAGAATCGTTGAAAGGACTCCGATGATCAACATCGACGAAAGTCACTCTTCTCCTGCGTTTCAAATCTAAACCAAAAAAGGACAACAAAATCAACATTATACATCAACGAAAACGAAATCGATTTACAAAACAAGATACCTGAATGTTCTCCAGAGCTCGAAGGATCAGAAAAATCGAATCCCCCAAATCGTGAATCGGTCTTCTTCTTTAGAGTTTCCGCCGCTTTTGTTCGGTGATTCCTTCTTCTCATCACTGATTATTGATCGCTTGAGCTAAATTTCACGGCGGCGATGAAGGATGAAGAAGAGAGATATAGATCTGAGACGACTCCTCCATGGCTGCTGATTCGTGAGAACTTGAAAAATGAAATTTGGCGGCAACGCAACTCTAATTTTGGCGTCAAAAGATAAAATAAATATTTAAAAATTTTCAAATTAAAGATTACCACGTCATCACATTATCTTGAAGAACGAAGATGTGATGACACGTGTCATATAGCAAGTGGATGAAAACGATTCGTTTTAGCTCTTTGCTTTGTCCTCTCATGTCTTCTTCTTCATTTCTTTTAGCTGACACACAAACACAACACAAGAAAAAAAAAATCACAAAATCATACAAGATGGCGATGACATCAGCAGCTACTGGATTTATTCTGACGGCAAATGTTACGGCGGCTGTAAGCGGCGGTTCTTCTGCGTCGTTGAAGATCCCCGCCGTGTCTTTCTTGCCGATGAGAAGCTTCGGTTCGAGGCTCGTAGTCAGAGCGGCTGAGGAACCATCTCCGGCAACCGCCTCTTCGGATGGTTCTTCAACCACCGCCGCGGCGGAAGCTCCGGCTGATGCTACGACGGATGCTCCGGCTAAAGCTCCGGCTGCAAAGCCTAAACCTCCTCCGATTGGGCCCAAGAGAGGAACCAAGGTCAGCAATTTTCTTAACATGATGCATGTTTGGGGTTAAATTGTGCCTCTGCAATAAGTTTTTGGTCTATTTGGAAAATATTTAAGAATTATTGGGCTAATCTGAAAACTATATAGAAGTTTGTATCTGCTATAAGTTGTGGTCTATTTAGAATGTTATAATAATGATGGGCTGATGTGAAACTTGTATGAAATTTTGGGGACTTGCAGGTCAAGATACTAAGGAAAGAATCATATTGGTATAAGAATGTTGGATCAGTTGTGGCTGTTGATCAGGTAAATACATCAGTCTACCTACTTTCCATGATTTAACGATCTAACCGGTATGATTTCGGTTGATCTTACATTTCGGTTTTTAATGGACAGGACCCGAAGACTCGATATCCGGTTGTTGTCCGGTTCTCAAAAGTGAATTACGCGAATATATCGACCAACAACTATGCGCTGGACGAGATCGAAGAAGTAAAATGAGAGATTCGGTTAATCTATAAGCCGGTTTCGACGGTTTGTAATCTTAAACTAAGTTGTATGTACTAGAAAGCTTACCAAACTATTCGTCTTCTATCTTTTCCATACCGTTATCCAATTCGATTGTCCGTGACCTTGTCCATTTAGCAACCATTGCAACGATTAGTTACTCGAACAGACTCGCCGATTGTGTAACCGATTATCGGTCTCTCTCACCGCTTAAAAAGACCGGTACATGGAAAGAAAACACAATAGATTCTTATTTTAAACACAAACTCTCATTATTTCTTATTCAGTGGTTTCTGTCTGATGAAGCAATAAGGATACATGAACAAATCTGCAACCAGTTTCATCTCCAAGTCTAACCGGTTTTTCCTTTGGCTTCAGCTAGCATTGGCTCCAGCTCTCCTTTATTGTACAACTCCAATGTATCTGTTCAACAATAGAGATATATATTCATGGAGATCATGTTATCAAACACACATGATCTCATTTTACGTTAATGAGACTAAAAACCTCGGTGTTAAGGTAAGAGAGGAAGAGAGTGTAGTGTACCTGAGCAGCCACCGATGTGCTTGCCTCCTGTTCATGAACAAGAAACACGATATAAATTTATATTTGTTTTAAGTAACGGTCATCCTAAATGCAGCGAATGAGATTTCATTGCAGCTTCTGTTTTCAGGCATGGAATCAAGACGAATATCAGAGTGTGGTTAAACAACTAACCGATGAAAACATTGGGAACAGTGTATTGTCCAGTAAGTTTCTGTAGCACATTCTGCAGCTGGGAACCTTCTGCACCTGGAAAATGTCGGGGAAAAAACCAACCATTTCGTGATATCAACTCAAAATATTCGAGACCAATACACCATTAGGCAGAGACAGAGACGGTTTAGCCAACAAAACATTAAACACGACAACAAAGAGCAAATGTTTACGTAGAGATCGCCAAATCTTGACAAGAGATAAGATTACTAAGAAAATAGCAAAGTTGATGATAGTCTGCAAGAAACATAAGCATATTGTCTAAGATCCAATCCAACGGCAGGCGAAAAAGGTTTACACGATTAGCAATCCCCAAACAAGCCGATATATGTTGTCGAAGTAAAACTACGGGGGAAGTAATATCCTAAAGAAACAAAACAAAGAATCCTGAGAATGTAAAAGCTCTATCTCTGAACATAACAAATCCCTCTAAGCATAAATCCTCCATCACAATCCAAAGTTCTGAACTAAGTTTGAAACTCAAAGCTCTAAAGCATAATCCATAAACATACACATTTTAGCAAAGTAATATAGAGTTCAGATAGTAGAATAGTGTCAAGTAAGCATACCAAGTTCATCCAATTCAATAACCAAAGGCTCAACGTCAAGTGTCTTGAACAATGTCTTCACTTGGGAGGAGTATCTTCAACACAAAAAACCCATTTCGAATTTTAAGTGAAAAGTATCAAAATTGACAAAACCCATTTCTTCAATTGATCGAAAAAGCATTGAGATCTAGAGAGAGAGAGAAGAGTGAAACTTACGAGCACCACGATTTGGAGTAAACAACGACGGGATTCTCTGCCACCGCCGTTTTAACTGTATCCTCAAGGGTCGATCCGGAAGATGATGAAGAAGAAGAAGAGGAAGATGTGGCTCTAACAGAAGAAACGTATGGTGACGAAGACGCGATCCTTAGAGGAGATGGCTTAAGACAAGTCCTGAAAGGTACGATGAAGGAGTTTCTGATTCCGTTTAACATGGAGAAAGAGAGTGGCCGATTTGCATATAGCAACGAAGACGATGTAAGGTTGACTGATGCAGCTCCCATGGCGATCTCTCTCTCTCTCTCTCTCTCTCTCTGTATCTCTCCTTTTTTCTTGGGCGATACTCACTCACTCACTGTTACGAGTCTTTACGACTAACATATTGGAGCTGAGGATAATTGGGCCTGATGGGTTTCGGGCCTAATGTCGGGTTAAATTTCGGGTACTCAGTCCGGTTCAGGTATTTCGGATATAATGGTTTAAGAGCCGTATTGAAACCAAACCTATTTCGGTTTTGCTGCGGTTTGGGTAATCTTCAATTCGGATTGGTTCGGATAGTTGGATGAAGGACCGGAAAATATCCGAAATATATCTCGATTATTTTCGAGTATTTCGAATATGTATAACCCATTCAAGTATTTCATAATTTTCGGTTTTCGGTTCGGGTAATTTGGGCAGGCCTAGATTATTATTATTCCAAACAACACCTCAAAATAGGATTGTGTCTTCAATTCAAAATCCAATCTATTTCAAAAGTACACAAAGCAAAGCAAAACATGTGATTTGTCTCCTTTCCAAACTCTCAAAATATGTTTTCTAACTTCAAGAAGACCCTTCATTGTTTGGTTCACGAATCTGAATCGATGTTTTTGACAAGCTTGCTTCCAATTCTTCAAGCTCATCCATGTCTAAATCATCATCATCATCATCGTCATCTTCATCCACTTCTTTCATACTCTGTTCAGCAGCATCACCACTACTCTTGCTTGTTCCTGCCTCTGTTTCTTTGCTCTTCGCCTGATAAGCATAAAAACCACAAAGATTACATTATCATGACTCGGTAGGTTTAAACGATAAGTGAGTGAGCGATTGAGAGAGAGAGTTTACCTTCTGTTCAGTCTCCTCCTCTTCTTTCTCTCTCTGGTATTCTTCAAAAGCCTCAGCATCATCCACAAACAAGCTTGCATTGGACAAAAACAGCTCCCGACCACTGCGATTACATATCCACACAATGAACAAGATCAACTCACAAGGACAAAACATAGCCACACTGGAAATGGATATGCAACAGAACGATCAATTGGATTACCTCATACGGTCGTTCTTAGCTCTCTCTGCCTGAGAAGCAGCCAAACCTGCATCTCTCTCAGCTATTTTCTTCCTCTTCCATTCCATAAATAGCGCAGGTGTCATTTGTGTTGCCGTTTTCAGTTTTGCACGCTGAAACATAGACAAGCAAACAATTTTCCACAAATCAGTTTCAGGTTCCTAACAGTATTGAGCACATAAGGAAAAATGGAAGAGTCTCAAACCTCGTTTTCGATTTCTTCCTCAACTGGCATCTTCTGTGATTCCTCTTCCAAGAGAGCTTTCATTTGAGATTTGAGGATATAACCAGGAGGAAGAGCGTGTCTGTAGTGACACTCTTTTCCACCATTGGGACAAACCCAGAACCACCCATACTGTTTCTTTTCCACTGCATCCAGAAAGTACTTGCAGACCTATTACATATCGGTAAACACAAAAATCAATCGGTAGCTGAAATCTCTTATAATAAGCTCACTGAACTAATGTGATACAAAGATTTCATCATGTTTTTAGGATAATTTTATAAAGATGTTTCAATGATTTAACATGCCGGGATTATTACTTCTCTTAGTAAATAATTACCTAACTATATTGTTAAGAAACAATTATAACACAGAAATAATCGATTACACACAACCATCACCAGAAGCATGGGTGATAAGTTCTTGTCAGGCATGATCCAAATGAGGATAAAGCAACAACGAACAACGGGAGTAAACAGGAGGGCGTGTAAGACCCAAATGGCTCCTTAGATGAACGGAACATCCTATAAGCTAAAGGGAACATATTATAAGGTGAACATAAATCCCAATATCAGCTAAAGCTTTATCACATTAAAAAGACGAAAACCCAAATGAACAATTGATGCATCAATTTGCATAATACACGAGTTGGCATCACATACTAAAAGCTGAATATTTGTAAAAAAAATCACTTCACCTTTTGCATATCTTACGAAGCCAAAGGCCTTTTGTACAAAAATAAACATAACCAAAAAGTTTGAGATAAACAAAGATAAAGAAACAACTTACAATATCAGTTGGCTTGTTTTGATTATATTCGTTTTTCTTTGATTCCACAACCTTTTCAAGGGTTGCTTGATCCCACTCATCCATGTTTCCGTCTAAAACAAAAAGTAAACATGAGACCTTCATTCAAGGGACTGAATGATAGAGAAAAAAAGGTAACAGTTCCCCTACTACCTTCATCACGCTTATCGCTGTAAATATCGATCTTCTCACCCTTCCTTTGGATGTTCAAATCATGAGAAAATTTGCACTTGAATCCCTTTTGACATTGCCCCGCCTTAAAAAACTCACAGAGGATGGACTTTGGATCCACACCTGCCAAAAAGAAACATCATCAAAAACCACATTGCAACCAGAGTGAACATAGCAGAGAAAAAACATCAAGATCAGTTTTCATCAGAGTCCAATGAATAAACAAACATTACAGTACATACCTACAGGAACTTTAGGCTGACTAATGGCAACCTTAAATAACTCATTCAATTCTTGTTCTCTAGCTTTCTCTTCCTCTTTCTTTTTCTGTCCTCATGAAAAGAAAAAAAAACCATTTTTACAGTAAGAACATCAACTTCCGCTATTGAACTAACTCCAATCGTCAAGAAACTCGAAAACCCATTTCAGGAATCAAGCGTTTTTACCTTGGCTGCAACTTTAGAGGCATCGGGTTTAGGCTGAACAGATTGCTTGAGACTCTGAACATACTTTTGAACATTCTTGCTCTTGTTCTTATTTTTCAGACCAAATGTTTTGTCTTCCACTTGTTTCTGCTTTTTCGCCAAATCCGCCTTTTGTTGCTTTGGAGGCATCTTCTTCAACACAAAAATTCTTCTAATATACACGGATCGATGGAAGAAGGTTCTTTAGCTCAAGTAAATTAGGGTTTCTAAGGTTCTGAAACGAAGTGGGAAAAAAAAACTCAAAAATTCAATCGATCAAGAAAAAAAACAAACCCGGAATCAGAATCAAAGCAAAACAGTGGAGATTCAGGAACTTTCCCGAAGAAATCAGAGACCCTAAAAGAGGAATTTACCGATGGAGATAGAGCAAAAAGAGAGACAAAGGAACAACAACATTTGCCTGATCTAATAATAATGCCACATGTCTTTTTTACTCCACAAAACATTAAAAAGCCTTAATACTATTGGGCCTAACTTAAGGCCCAATTACGACCCAACATTAGGCCCCATGAGTTTTTTTTTTTAACTTTTCGCGCGCAAAGATCATTCATTGACTAGAACAAAACATTATCTTCTCATATCCATGACTTCAAAACAATTTTAAAATTTAAAAAAAAAACTAAAATGCATAACCTAAAATTGAAAACTAAAATTAAAAAAAAAAACAAAGAAGTGAATAGATTACAAAAGTCTTCCAAAATAGTACAATACAAAACCCAACCCCTTCCCCTGTGCTGTGCATTGCTTTTGCATCTCAAGCAAACACAATCAGATTTCATATAAATCTATTTGCTGAAAATGTGAATCAAAAGTCTTTTTTTTTTTACCAAACCAACCATTACTAAATCGAACCTAAACCATTCAAGCTCAAGAGTCGTGTGAGCCTTCTTCTCTTCACTGTACATTTTCTTTGTTTTCTCAGTACCAATCTCCGGTCCAGAGATGTCTAGACGACGATGGTCCACCGTGTTCGCTCATGCTTCCTCTCAGTCTAAAGAAGTTTCTTCTACTACGCGCTGGTCTTAACGGTCCCGATCTGTTTTGTAGGTAAAGACTTCCTTCTCTTGGAATGCTAGACGCAGAGTGAGGTCTGTTCTCCATGTCCTCTAGCGGTCCTGAGCTGTACTCCATCGTTATGAACGATGACGCTTGACCATACCTTAACCGAGGTGTCAAATTCCACCAGCTGCTATCCGAGGGAGCCAGATCGCCTTTGAAGTCTGCAGAGTCCGGTACTGATGACTCCTTCTGGCTGCAATAGTCCCCACAGGTCTCATCTGCATCGTTGTATATAAGTTTCAAAGCCTGCACAACTTCACCCATGAACGGTCTATGAGAGACTTCCTGGTGGACACACATTGAAGCAATTGCAGCCACTTTCGCCATGTCATCAAAGTCATAGGTTCCGGCCAATCTGGGGTCCACCAGCTGCTCCAGCCCCTCTCTGTTGGCTAGCAAAGGTCTTGCCCATGTCACGAGGTTTTCTTCTCCCGGAGGTTGAGACATGTCTACTGGTTTTCTACCGGTGAGAAGCTCAAGTAGAACCACACCATAACTATAGACATCGCTTTTAACAAGGAGATGCCCCGTCATTGCATACTCAGGAGCCACATACCTGCAAATTATTTTCCAAGTGGTCATTGTAAGTCCGGCATTTAACCAGACCGTCTTTAGTCACTACAAGCATGAGATCACGGTTTTTTCACAAGAAAACATGCAGAAGAAGCTTTTACCCAAAGGTGCCCATGACCCGAGTGGAAATATGTTGACTTCCTTCTGTTGCTTCTCTTGCCAGTCCAAAGTCGGAGACTTTTGGGGTAAAGTCATCTTCTAGGAGAACATTGCTGGCCTTAAAATCACGGTGGATTACTCGGGGATTTGAATCTTCATGGAGATAGGCCAGCCCTCTCGCTGCTCCAAGTGCAATCTTCAACCGCGCATCCCAATCAAGTGTTCCTTCTGTTTTGTCGACATCAGGAAAACCAGGCTTTAGAAGGTGACTGAACGAGAAGTGACAGATGTAATTGAGAAATGTTACCATGCAAGTGGGACTCGACACTCCCATTGTGGACAAGCTCGTAAATCAAGCAACGTGTACGACCTTCAATACATATTCCAATCAGTTTCACAAGATTCCGGTGGTGCAAACGGCTTAGCATCTCAACTTCTGCGATAAATTCACGGTCTCGATTCTGATTGTCCCTAGTTAGCAGTTTAACTGCAATCTCGGTTCCATCCTCCATGCTGCCCTGGTAAACACGACCAAATCCTCCCTCGCCCAAAACCCTCTTGGAACTGAATTTATCAGTTGCCTTTTCGAGCTCTGAAAGTGTGAAGGTCTTAACGGATAAAGCACATGTAGCCATGGACGACATCAAAGAATCTGATCCCGAGCTTCTAGCGCTACTAGAAAACATCGATCCAACACCTGCAAGGGGTGTAACGATTGCAAAATACATTCACACAGGAAATGCACCATGTCTTGCAAAACTACAAAGGTAAGTATCTGTTTCAATTTCAGAGGGCTATATTTACCAGGCCTTTTGTTAATCGATGAAACCAATGCTGGGCCAACAGCATTAGATGACTTTCCAAATGTATTCCATTTCCTGATTACAAATATAGCTCCAGCCAAAACCAGAGTGAGCACGAAACCTGACAAGACAATGATTGCAACTGTTCGAAAACCAATTCCCTGGCTTTTGTTAGCAAAGTTTGCAGTGATTGGAAGCCCTCCAGTATTTGCACTTGGAGCATTTCCCACAAAATCTCCATATGGTGAAGAAGACGGAATTCCTGAAGCAAAGTTTTAAAAAATTCAAAAAAGTGCGGAGAAAAAGGAGAGGTAGAAACTTGTATTACAAAGAAATCAGTTAACCTGGATAGCTTATGTGTGTAACCTCATAATCACCAAAAACAGTCTCATTTAGAGGAACTTTCTTGTGCCGGAACCTTTGGTAAATAAGTGTTGCCGTAGTATTGTCGAATTTTTCCCCAAGTGGAACAAGATTAATATCCACCACTGTTTTCCCTTGATTTTCACTGTCGGCACTGGCACCCATTATCTTCACTTGGCTTTGTTCCAAGTATGTTCCAGCAGCAACCTCAATTTCTAGCTCGTTGGTCACGGGGAAAATAGAAAAAGGCGCAACACTTAGCAGAAGCTGAACTTTCATGGGAAATACACAGCCACAAGGTGAGCCAAAGGGAGTTGAAGTAAGAGGCTCCACGCATGACTGCTGACAGTCTATCAAAAAAGGACAATGCAGAGAAAAGAGTAATTACTGCTTTTTATCGATCTGTTGAAGTTTGAAGCAATAACACTACATTTTAGTCAAAGAAGAAAAACGTATGCATAAAAAAAGATTATCCTTGGCACTAACATAGGACGCAGTATAATCAACTACAAGCAAAAGGGTTACCCTGTGAGGAAGGTGAAACTGCTGTGGCATTGCGCCCTAAATGCCAACGACGATGATGGTGATGACCCCTGCGTCTAGGTGGTGGAATGGGGCTTGCGTTGGGCGAAAAAGCTGAAAATGGACAGAAAATTACACTTGAATACACTGGTATACTTGCCTAGTAAGCTATGAGGCAAAGAGGATTCCTTTGGCTCACCGGGTGAAGATGCAGGAATAGGTGCTGGATTAAGATGAGGATGAAAAAAATGGATTTGATGTGATTTTGATCGGGTAAATGGCAAGCTCATAGGAAATAGCCGAGCTGCAAATGATAGAGCAAGCTCATAAGCCATCCACAACATAATTTCTTTCTATACATATCGAAAATATTCATAGTTAGCAGTGAATATCTCCAAAATTATACATTAGGGAAATGCAAAGTGTCATGCCTACTTAAAAGAATACTTGTTCTGCAAGAGAATGTCTCTTGCAAAATCGATAATTCCTTATAACACTTTCTGCCATTTCTTTAACAAATTGGGTGCAAAATAAGGCACAAGAACGTGGGAATTGAATCGTCACCTTCACGCTTCACAATTACAGATTCCAAACTTAAAAACTAATCACTACTAAACCTTTTGTTTTGCTTACTTTATACATAAGAAAGTTTAGCTTCTAAGTATATTCAATAAACAATTCTAAATATAGACACCAGCTAATCTTGAACTGTCACAGTAAGAGCAAGCAAAAAAGAAAAAAAACACTTAGCTATGTTAACTTTTTCTCGCTTTCTAATCACCAAACCAAGCAGAGACATCGAAATGGAGAAAAAAAAATCTGTAAACTAGTTCATACCAAAGGAAATGGGAGAATGAAGAAGGAGAAGAAGAAGCAGAAGCATCGCAAAGTTCCACATCTTAACTGAAAACCACCATTTGTTAGCAACGAAGACACTTAACCACCGCGTCTTCGCCGGATTCTCTCCGCATATTCAAAAAACCGAAGGCTCTTCAGAGAATCAGACGTAAATTTGTCAAAGCTTGGTAGACATTGAAATCTCTGCACAACCCTAGGGTTAGACAGAGAGAGAGAGAGAGCGAGTGGGTTTTAAGGCGATTTTGACAGATCCACGAAATGCGGCTCGAGATCTGTACACGACGGGAAGCAGAGTCGAACTCTTCGCGAGTTGCGTCGGAGAATACAGAGAACGAGAGCTTCTCCGGCGAAGGTAACAGAGTGATGCAGAGAGAGAGAGTAAAGTGAATTCGAAGCAGAGAGAGAGAGAGAGAGAGACTTTAATGCTTGATGGTGGGAAGGGGCGTAGGGTAGTGTGTGTGTTGCCGTAGTGATACTGCTTTCGAAGAAAGTTTTAAAACCAAAAATAAAAATAGCGATGATGATGCATCAGCAAACGCACACGCACGCGCTCTCTGATGCGCGTGGTCTCTACGATCCTCGAAACGACAAAACTAATGGCCGTTTGCTACCGTCACATCGACAAAACCGTTTCTTTTGTTTTGGGGTGCGAATTGGGCTTATCCATGGGCCTTCTTACTGTTATTTAACCAACCCGGTTTATGTAAACCGGATTTTAATTTTGTATTAAACCGATAAGATCTGTAAATTTACCGGTTTTAGGCGTTGCAGCATGAATCTAATTGGTAAAATGTTATGTTTTTTAGTCAAATAGTGAAAAACCAATACTAAATGATATACAAAACACAATGAGAAGCATCTAAACTCACTCTACCAAGTGAGTAAAGCTGAATTACAAAGGAAGATACAAGCTACACTAATGTTTCGAAATCAATCATTCAAGAAGGTTTCGAAATCGAATGTCAACGGACTCCCATAGTCTTGACTTATCGGTCCAGGCAATGGGCTGATCGGCCCTGTTTGGTTAGAGTTGTCCATCAGCCAGCTCTCGAATTCCGACAGTTTTGTCTGCAGCACGTTTTCGTTTGTTACCGGTTGTTGTTGAACCGTCGGTGCTTGTGGATCTGCAGAGGTAAGAGGAGTTTCAGGTAGTGCAAACAGATTTGCATTTGCCTGAAACTGACCGTTTCCGCTGCCGCTTTTGTTCTGGCTTGGATGTCTCACGTACCCATTGCTCTGTGACCCAATCACCGATGTGGAATAACCAGTGACATTGAGCTGACCGTTGCGTTGTTGTTGAGAGTTCATTACCAGCTGTATTGTCGCCGGTGCCACAAAGGAAACGGTGTGCTGGGTGGATTGTGAAACTTGAGCATTTGTATATGGACCCACCTTGATGTTATTACCATTTGCCGCACCATACCGAGCTCCTGAAGAAGCCACTCGGGACCTTGGGTTAACCATATAAGGACTTCTATTCTTTTGGATGACATTGTTGTAAACACTGCTCAATGACTGCACCTGTCGATTCTGCAACCCATTACTATGATTCCGTGGAATCGAACGCTTACTTCTATACCTGGTTCTGACATTTGGGAAACTAGCAACATGGCCAGATGATGAACAAGGCCGTATCCCAACCTGGTTCTGCGGCAAACTGTTATGAGACAACCGTATGATATTTTGAGTGGGACACTGCGAAAACTGGCGGGTCACAGTCGCAGAAGCTGGAACAGACGTGGTAAGTTCCGAAGATGGATGGATTGGCAGATTCCCGGTCCTAAAATATTCCCGTTGATTCTTCCATATCTTCTCTTTATCATTAGCATGACAATGATCTATGCTAGAAACACCGATACACCAATATGGACATGGAGCAGGGATATCGCACACATAACAATGACACTTGGAAATCGACATAATAAGAAAAAGGATTAGCCAGGAACATAAAATAATTCAAAGCTATGGATGAGTAGGATAAGTGAAAGCTTACCATGTCACAGTATTTCTCGTGCGAGGTTGAGCTAAAAGAGTACTTAGCACACGAATGCCGCGGATGAGGAAAATCTCTACATGCTATCTACAAAACAAATATTTTGCTTTTGAAATTAGGAAGCACTTAGTATACAAACACACCTGCATAAAGATGAGAACCATACACCACTGATTAATATACAATTACACAACACAGTTCAATGATCATCCACTGCAGAAAAAAACTCTCAATAGACACAACAAAGAAAAAACGAAAGAGAAGGAAGAAATTGAGGATGATTCGAATTCGATACCTCACCCTTTTGACCCAAAACAAGCACATCATCATCATCATCATCATTCTTAGCTAATTTCTCACCACCGTTATCTCCAGTCGTTTTGTCGGGATCACCGTCTAAAATCACACAATCATCGTCGTCGTCATCATCATCGTCGACAGCTTGAACTGAGGAATTCAACTTCCGATGACGAGAATCAACATCGCCTTTGACTTCAGAAAGCACCTCGACTACATCGGTACTGTCGGATTTATCATCGACAGTTTCCATAACATCGTTTAGCCAACTGTAGTAGTCTCTGTCGAAACCTGAATCAACGACTTCTTCGTCTGAGCTAACTTCGACGACGACATGATTCTCCGAACCCATGGAAGAAAAAATTCTTCAAAATTAAACAAAAAAGGGATTATTTCGATCTAGAACAAACGGAGATCAGAAGGCATTTGAGAATAGCATAATTCAGAAAACAGATTGAATTTGAAGAATCAAAAGAGGCTGAATCAGAGAGAGCTCGAGGACATGAAAATGGAAAATTGGAGCAAAGAGAAAAAAAAAGATAATTAGGGTTTGGAGACAGGCGGAGATTGAGTGTGGTAACGAAGCTCCGTCAAATCTCTCTCTCTCTCTCTCTTTAACTGAAAAAGCATGAAGTGTAAATATTTTATTTTAAATTGTTATGAATTGGGCCTGGCCCATTACGATTTTACAGCCCAAATTATTAATACATTTTGATACATTTTGAAATTGCCTAATTAGAAATAAGTTAGTAATTTTGGTGTAGGGCTTATGAAACGGATAAATTATTTTAGTAAGATAAACAATAATTTGGGCTTATTTAGCCCATCTCTCTTTCTCCTCTAATTTTATCTCTAATCCTAAATATATTTCTTTATTTTGGTTTTATATTAGTTATCATTATCTTTTTGTAACAACATTTTTTTCCGTCTTGCCTACGAGATTTTCATTAGACTCGTCGATTTTTCGTTCCGGAAAAATGTACCTCTTGCCGGTTATGTATGAAAATATTGGATAGAATGTATAATATTTGTTTTAGAAGGAAAAAAAATAAAGAAACACAATTCCCAAGCCAAGTGTGAAAAAGTTGTAGTAGTCGGCTAAGAGCATGTGAGACATCTCGGGCTTGTGAAGTGCACGTTCTAAACAATTTTGCATATCTAAACATTATTTATATGGGATCATCAAAAGGAGATAAACTTTGTTAACTTAAGTAATACAAATAATATTGTTATGGAACATGTATTTGGTGTAATTACAATCCGAAAATACGTTAAAAACACATATTTTGAGATGTTTAATCCAAACTTTAAACAAAACCATTGTTTATATATATGTTGCGGTCATGTTAAAAATGTAATATTAAATGAACAACAGCTGTTTCAATTTTGAACATTCATATTGAAGTTTCTTTATACACAAGTCAAAGGGATCTCGTAACAGTCAAATCCAACGGCTGAGATCAAAAGGAAAAAATGTAGCGCGTGAGAGAGACATTCAAACGAAAACCAAATTTATCTTCAACCGTTTGGTTCGGTAATACGCCATTTGCTGAAACGTTCCAAGTCAATTCAACACTTTTCTGCGTTTACAAAGTAGCACCTCTAACTTTTAGATTTTTATTAAATGGTGACTAAATTTTGGTTTATTTCATTTTTATCCAAAATGTTTTAAAAACAGTTGGGAAATAATTTCAATAGCTTGATCATTTATGGTATTGCCATTAAAATGCCAACATTCATGTAATTTAGATCACTTTATTTGTTTTCTATATATTGATAAAATAGGCCCATTGGACATTTAATATCCAAAAAAGTTACAAAGTATGGAGTAAATAGCAAGAGACTATTTGCTTTTCTTTTGTATTTTTCTATTTTTTTTTAAAACTAATCTTTTGAAGAAGATGATTTGAAATGTGAAAATAATAAATAAAAATATTTGATCGGAATGTATATTTTTTTTTGTATTGTGTGGGATTTATTATATTTAAAAAGCAAATAAAAACAAGTCAAAATTATTTGATCAAATAAATATAAGGGTGTTTGATTGATGGTTGATGTCATGACGGCCACGTTTAGTAGAATAAAAGGAAAACGTGAGGGGCTAAATTGTAAATAAATAATTTAAAACCTGAGCTGTTGTTTTTCTGGTCTCAAGTTATATAACGTCCTCCCATTTTACGTATAATTCTATTTTTAGCACATAACTTTGTTTATCTGTTTTTTTCGCCCTCACAGACCAAAAGGGAAAAAGAAGATACATTTCCATTTTTGTTGTTTTTTGTTTCTCAAATTAATCTCTCCTCTCTCTCTCTCTCTCGTTGCCTCCATAATCCAAAGCTTCCGTTACAATTATTTTCTCTTCTTCTTGTTTAAATTTTCTTTTCAAAGTTCTTAAAAAGAAAAAAAAATCTCCAGGAGCATTGATTGATTTTGGTGGAGGATTTGAAGGTTTCTTAATTTTCTTTGATTCTGATTACATTTCATTCTCGTTGTTGTTGTTGTTGTTGTGATCATCATCATCATCATCATCATCTTCCTCTGATTCGATGTTTCATATAAGCTTTTTGATTCGCATAGCTTGTAGTAGCTGGAACCCTTTGAATTCGTCTTACATAGAGTTCGCTTTCGAAAATTAGGGTTCGATTATGAAATAGCTTTGGTGATTCGAGGAGAAGAAACAATTATTGTTTTTTGTTTTAAGGAATTGCGATTCATCCTTCTTGCTCTTGATGATATTGTTCTCTGAATTGGAAGCTTTTGATGTTATTAATTTTTTTTGTTTGTTGCAGAAATTTGGGAGATGCTACTTATTGATTTTGGCGATGTTGTTGTTTGAGGGAGAAGCTGGGTTTTAAGACGGATATGCAGGGAGATGTATTGGCTGTTCATCGGGGAGATCGAAATGGAGATGGTGTTTTGAGATATCCGAAGAAGATGAATGTTGAAGATGATAAATGTGGAGGCGAGGCCTTTACGGATTTAGAAGAACATGAGCTGAATACAGTGGACATGGTTCAAGAAAGCAGCTCTTTGAAGAGAGATGATAAAGAAGAAGAAGAAGAAGAAGAAGGAGAGGAAGAGGAGATGTATACATCTTGCGATGAAAGGGTGTCGATAAGTAGGCAAGAAGTGGATAGCCCTAAGTGGAATGAGAAAGATGAAGGACAGGTTAGGGTGGAAAGAGATGGTGAGAGGAGTATTGAAATGAATAAAAGGGAAGTTGAATCCATTGCATCGTTGAAGGACGGAGAAAATGATGAAGATAACGTATGGGAGAGACACGGGAGCCAAGATGAAAGGGATTTTTCGAGTAAGCGTGAAAAAGAGGATGAACATAATACATCTAGGATAAACGACAGCTGTTCTCCAAAGGTAGATGAACATGGCAGCTTGAAAGCTAGCAGTGAAAAAGAAGTTGTGTGGTACTCATCCGAGAGCGCTGAGAAACAAGATGGGCATGACTCTCTTAAGCCCTTGGAAAGGGCAAATCGGGAGGGCGAACAAGATGAAAATATACTCGATTTTGTATCAAGAAACAATGAAGAATCTGGTTCAGGTTCAGAGGAGAGGGATGACATGAAAGATGGCCCTAATACTCTGAGTAGAGAGACTATAGAACCGGGTACGGAAGTGGCAAATGGTCAAGCTAAAGCAGATGAACTTTGTCATCTGAAGGTGTGTGGAACTGAAGAAGATAGAGGAACATATAATAGGTGCGAAAATAGGGATGAGAACAGAGTGTTGGAAAAGGAAGATGAAGATAATTCGAGTTTGATACTGAAATGTGAGGCACAAGTTAATGATACATGTATTCCGGACGCAGCTAAAGCCGCTGGAGAAACATGTCAAAACGTCTACTTCAGTGGACCTGTCTTACCGCAATCACCATCCCTAGAACATAGGCGAAGCCAAAGTGAGATAGGGACTCCTGGACACAGACGCACAAACAGTTTCCAGAGACTGAAAACACAGATGCAGAAGGCTTGGCGTGGGGTCAGCAATCTACGCGATGATAATCGACCCACTTTCAATCCTGAGGTCTTAGCAAACCAAAAAAGACAGTGGTACCAGCTCCACTCTTCAAAAGCTCTGGTATTTAATCTCTCTAGGGTGTCCTATTAAACCTCTGAAACAAGTTGTTGGTTGCCTAGTTCCTCTTACTCTTAATCGTCTAAAAACTTCTCCTCGTGCATAGCATATTTGCTGACTAGTGTTTTCAATTTGCTAAACACAGGATCAAACAAAATTTAAGGAGCCAACCTCACTATTTGAACATTTTATCATTGTGGGGCTTCATCCAGAAACTAATTTGAAGCCAGTGGAGGAGGCTTTTCGTAGAAGGAAGAAATGGGAGATGGAGATGTCAAGGTATGAAGTGGGAGACTACAGAATACTCCGTCACCGTGGTCCTCAGTTTCCGATATTGGAGCCTCAGGTTTGTGCTACGTTACTTTTTTCTTTTGGTTCCTATAGTCTGGGCATGCTTAGAGGTGTAGCATGAGATACATATTCTGATCTTGTCTCCTTGTCTACTTTGTTTGCCAGTCTTTTGTCTCTTGTTTAGTACATATTCGCTTGCCGCTTCTGTTTGCATCTGTTGCCTTCATGACATATTTAGTTGGTTTATTTCTTTCTTTATCAATTTTAATTCATATTCACAGATACTTTTTAAATACCCTCCTGGGAAAAAGGTGGCAATGCGTCCAAAGGATCTAGCAACTTTCTGCTTTCCTGGTGGTGTCAAGGTATGGTACGCATGGTCTGTCTCTTTAAAATTATTAAATGATCATCAATATGCATTGATGTAGTTATGAGCCATTTCAGTTAACTAGAGAATTCACCTAGAATTGATTCGTAGTGCTGTAACATATGTATTATGGTTGTTAACATTCTTATCGGGCTATTCTGTGATTGTGCAGTAACTTAAAGAAGACTGTTAGAACATTAAATTTTTTTGTGTTAACAGGCACGGCTTTTGGAGAAGACCCCATCTCTCAGTGATCTAAATGAGCTTGTTTATGGACAGGTATGTAAATATTTCTGAACAATATATCTGTTGGAGCTTCTGTAGTTCATCTATGTTAGTCAGAATAGAGGTTTCATATCATGATACTTTTGAGTTACTGCAGGAACATTTAGGCACAGATGATTCTTCATTCATATTTTCGTTCAAGGTAATCTCTATTTTGTTCCTCTCTTTTAGTGTTAGACATCGACTAGCCATGTGAAAGTTTACACGAGGCTCTCAAAATTATCTCTGCCAGGTAGCAGATGATGCAACACTGTATGGTGTTTGCTTACATGTCTCGGAGATTGTTCAGAGACCCCCTGGTGTCATAAACACTGCATCACCCTTGCATTCATCTGGAGGAGGCAGTCGTTTTTTGGTTTCTGCACCTCGGTGCTATTGCTTGCTGACCAGAGTTCCTTTTTTTGAGTTACACTTTGAGATGTTAAACAGGTACAAAAGATGCCCCTACTCTTAGTAGTGGCTTTTCTTGGCATGGATTAGAGAGCGAAAAACTTGAACTGAACTGATGGTGTTTTGTGTTTGATGCAGTATGATTGCACAGGAGCGTCTAAAACGGATAACCGAATTTGTTAGCGAGATGTCTCTTGCTGCTGCATGCCATCAACCATCAATTCCTAGAACGATTGATCAAATGAATGGTGTTTCTTCACCTCGTAGCAACCCTGATGATTGGATGGCTTCTGCAATACCTGTTGATGGAGTGATGGCACTCACGGCCGCTGCTGCAGGATTGATATCTGATAGTGACATTGCGAGCTTTCCAGAACCTCAATCTCCAGATAGTGTTGTCACCAGTGATACTATAGATGTAAGTCAGATCAAGGAAACAGAAAGAGATGGGAGAAAAGTTTTCCATTGTTGTGATGATAATTCTTCTGAAGTATCTGAGAACCACATGGATACCCCTGAAAGAACGTTCCAAAGCTATGAGAACGGCCATACTTCTCCAGAGGTTACGTTTGCTGATCCTAGGACCAAACCAATAGAGCGTATTGAAAGCTGCGAGTCCATGTTCAGGTAAGTTATCTCCAAAAAACTTTTCAAAAACCATGTGGTTTGGTTACTTTTTTTTGTCAATTAATGTTATGATGCAGTTGTTTACCAGTATAATTTTAGATTTACCTTTATTTTACATGTATGGCAGTTCAGCTAGAAGTGTGTTATCAGATGAGACTGACGATTTATCAAACAGCGAAAATGATTTCGGAGATGATTTAGTACTGGAATGGGCTAAGGTAAGGAGATCATTAGTAGGTTCACCACTTAGTTAGTCCGTTACCTCTTGTTCCTTGTTCTCATATACTGTTATATGGAATTTCACCTTGATAGGAACACAACAACGATTCGTTACAATTAATCTGCGGCTACCACTCATTGGCAATTCCTTCCCGTGGAAGTGAAGTAATTTTCCACCCGTTGGAACATTTACAACCCATCGTGTATACCCGTCCTCCACTTTCAGCTTTGGGATTGTCAGATGAATATATCTGCTCTCCTGATTCTTCCGGGGTATATACTAGATTGGAAAATTATCCTTTGCAGTCTCGTCTCTTGTTTATAATCTCATCTCAATAATTTTTTTCCTTCCTTGCCAAAGATAAACGCAAGGTTGGCAGCTGCTGAGGAGGCCATGGGTCTCTCAATGTGGACAACGTCAACAGTTTGCCGTATTCTATCTCTTGAAACTGTACGGCCTTTTCTCAACATTCTTTCTTTTCTTTTGATCGCACAGTATTGGTTTTGGAACAACATATCAATACAATTTTGAGTTGGATGCAATGTCCATCTATTCTTTGTGCCTTGGGTTAGTGTTGTGAAAGGTAACAAATATCTGAAGTTACAAAAGTGTTTTCTTTCTTTCAGATTATGTCACTTCTTGCTGGAGTATTATTAGAAAAGCAAATTGTGGTAATCTGCCCAAATCTGGTTAGTTTAATCTGCCCTTTCATCGGTGATTCATTTTCATTTCCTTAGGCAGATTTAAATGGAAGTTGTCACTTGAATTAACCGACGACTGTTGCAGGGTGTTTTGTCAGCAATAGTATTGTCTCTTGTCCCAATGATTCGGCCATTTCAGTGGCAGAGTTTATTGCTTCCAGTAAGTATGAAATTAATAGCAAAAAATCGTCTAATCTAATTGTATTTCTTTGTCGTAACTTCTCTCTTTTGTCTCCAGGTTCTGCCTGGAAGGATGTTTGATTTCCTCGAGGCACCGGTTCCCTTCCTTGTAAGTTTTTTGTTTCATATGAAGTAACCCGTGCCATGTCTTAAATAGCTAGATGATTACTTATTGGGGGGAGTTGAATATTCATCAGTCTATATAACAAAACCAAATTTAGTGGATGTTGAATCGTAAATCATGTTTCTTGTCGCTCACACGGTCCGTATTTACACCACTTCGCAGGTCGGTATACACAGTAAACCTACTGATTGGAAGGTCAAGACGTCTAATCTTATTCTAGTTAACATCCCCAGCAATCAGGTTTGGTGGCCTCTTCATGAAAGTCTCTTATTTCTTTCTTTCTGTTGAAGTATCCAAAACCGATTAAATCAACAATTTTCAAGGCATGTAATGTGAACTGTGTTTCTTCAGGTGAAAATATGTAACATGCCAGCATTGCCTCAGCATAGAGAACTTGTGTCTCAGTTAGCTCCAATCCATGCCGCACTAGCTGATCATTACTCGACTGCTAGAAGACACCCGGTTTATAAATGCAATGACGTGCAAGTAAGTGGTCGCCAATGCATGTCCAAAACTCAAATTACTTGAATACAATCTTACATGACTGACTGGTTCTCAGGCCGAAGCTGCGACTAAATTCTTGAGAGTAATGAGAGATTACATGGAGTCTCTTTGCTCAGATTTACACTCTCACACCATAACAAGTGTTCAATCCAATAGCGACAGGGTACATACTTATATAGTCACTCTCCTCAAACCGTAACAAAAACTAACTACCAAAATCATTTTTTGTCTCTCAGGTTTCTCTGCTTCTAAAAGACAGTTTTATCGATTCATTTCCTAATAGAGACAGACACTTCATTAAGGTACAAAATCATAATTGGTGGCTTCAGTTTCTGATATTATCTCATTGGAATCTAGAGGCTTACAGGGGTTTGTTCTGGTTTGCAGTTATTAGTAGACACACAACTGTTTAGCGTTCTATCAGACTCACGGCTATCGAGCTTTGAGAACGGGCGTCTTTGAAGCTCTTTTTTGCTAATCAACGTATACAAATACAAACCGCAGAAATCAACCAAAGTCAAAATGATAACAAAAGGAGGGTAAATTTACTTTACCCTGAGGAATTTTACAGGTGATGATTACAACAAATGTTTTTTTAACTCAGATTTTACTGCAGTAGAAAAGTAAAAAACAGAGACATGCTTAAGGATATGTGATCCTTTTTGTAATATCAACAAACTTGTTTTCTTGTCTTGTAAATTAATCATTACTCAATAGAAGCTTTTGTCTGTAAAAAAAGTTGTACATAACACTTGAAAACTCTTTTGCTTAATTCAAGTGTTTGATTTGATGTTCTTATTCTTTGAAGTGTAGATATGCTTTGAAAGCAAAATATATGTTTCTTGAATATTCGCAGGGGACAGAACTCAAACAAATAGACATGTAGACAACCAACTATTTCATCATATGTGTTTATAAAACTTCACTCATACAAAAGAAAAGATCCTTCAAGATCTTTTAGGATAATACCATAACTTAAACTCTAGCTCGGGTGAGAATGTCTAAAGTGATATGATCATTGTACAGCAGAGTATAAAAGAAATGATAGTTTGAGAAGAATGCAATTACTTTGGAAAGAGACAACAGTTTTTTCATTACTTTTTGGTTTCATCTTCTTCTTCATCATCAGATTTAGCAAAGATGGACTCAGGCTGGGTCTGAGAGTAAGCAGGAGCTATATACTTTGGATCTTTAACAGCAACCTCTGCGTATTTCAGTATCGCTTCTCTTGGATCTTCCTCCATCCACGTCTCCTTTATCATCCCACCTTGCTGCAAACAAACACACACACACACGCACAATTTCTATTACTCACTACCTAATAACACCTGATCGACTCGCGAAAAAAAGACCAAAGAAGATACCGAGTCTCTTACCTTGAGAAGATACTGGGTTAATAAGCTGCTACCAGTAGTACCAACTCTTCCACCATGACCAGGACCTGTCATGGGAAGCTCAGGCTTGTGTGCTTTAACAGGATCTTTCAATACTTTCTCTCTTTGTCTCTTACGGCTTGGTGCGTCTCTGAACAAGGGTAACGCGTGAGGATTGTGTATTACTGGTTCTGGTTGGTAATCGTCTACAGATTTCTTCCTTGGTGCACGTGCAACACACACACATGCGCCCCTCACGCTCTGAGTTGGGTCGTAAAGAATGTGAGTTCCTCCTTGGCTTTTGTCTCCTGATGTTGCAAATATCTACAAACAAACAATAGAAACCCCCTCTTTTATACGTAAAGTCAGAAAATAAGATTCTAGAGAAACAATCTTGTTGTTGCTGTTTACCTGATTCAACCTTGGGTGCCAAGCACATTGAACCACACTACAAGTTGGAGAAATCCCGACTTTCTGAACTATCTCGAGTTTGGTGCGGTCGTAAAAGCAGAGCAAGCCTCCTGTTGAGCTGTCTTTCTCGATGGAAGTTCCAGTCAGAATGATTTGTTCGTCCGGACTAAACGCAACGTTTGTTTGGGCATAATTATTAGGGAGACCCTCAAAAGCCTTCAGAGCTTCTTTCATTTGACGCAAATCCCAGACCTGATCAAGATTTTAAGAAAGAGTTCGGTTTCTATGCTGTGCAAACTGGTCCAATAGAAAGGATAATGATTTTAAGGAATTACCTTTAGGGAACCATCAAAACTCCTTGACAACAGAATTCTTCCATCACTAGAGAACTTTACGGAAGTTATATCATCTGTGTGGGCCTTCCCGACGTATATATCTGGTCGACTTCCCCATCCTGGCTTGAGACTCCAAATCTGGATAGTTAAACAACAGAAGTATAAGACATTATCGTATTATAAGCGTGTTAGACTAGATAAAACAAAAACTTTCTCTGACAGAAAGTATCAGAAGATCGGAACAAGCATTTGGAGAACCAATACCTGTATGGATCCATCACCTACACCACCGGCGATACGCTTCCCATCACGGTCCCAAGCACAGGTTGTAACTGGAACCCTCCCTGGTCTAGCAAGCTTCGGCTTAATAACCTGTCCAAGAAACAGTTAAATGATACCACTTCCATGTTGATAGCATCAACCCACAATTTTCAACGGAGAAAAACAGCAAACCAGAAACTGTAAACATGAGTAAGTAAAGTACCTGCGTCTGGCTTTGGAAGTTATTAACATCCCATATACGCAAAGACCCATCTTCTGACGAAGTCAGGATCGTTTCCTTAGTCCTTGGATGCCATTCTCCGCAAGTCAAACCACAAATATGGCCCTTAGTGTTTTTCAGATCGCGAATGTACATATCCCCTTTCATGAACTCACCAAGTGAAAGACCATCACGATCATAAATCTACAAATTCAGAACGAACAAATGAGTTTGAGCAATTCACAGACGATGAAGAACTGCGGAAGAGAGTCAAAGAGGAACACATACCTTGGCTTGTGCAGAGCCAGTAACGCATAGGAAGTGACCAGACGTGGGGCTCCAGCTCAAGCTCCGAACTTGATGACCCTCTGATGGTTCGATTTGCCTAAAAGACTGAAGCTTTGAATTCATCCCTTGGAAGTCGTACATACGAACAGTGTAGTCATAGCTACCGGAGAGAACTCTAGCTCCGGCACTATCAACGGCAAGTGATGAAACAATCTGTTCCAAGAAACATTCAAATTTTCGAATTCAAAACATTCTTCATGTACAATGAATTTAGATTTGTTTAGTGTTACCTTCGTGTGGCCCTTGAGCTGAATCTCGTTGCTCAGTGGGATCTTGTATCGGTTCTCCTCGTCGTCGTAAACATCATCGTCGTCATCGGAATCTACATCAGAGGTAGCAGCAGGAGGTGGTGGAGGACCGATCACAACTTCTTCATCATCAACAGAATCATTACCGTTCTTGGATTCGTTTGGTGGCGGCGGTGGTGGTCCCACCATAACTCCGTCATCATCATCTTCCTCTTGCGTTGATTTAGACGGAGGCGGTGGTGGTGGTCCGATCCTACCACCGTCATCCTCCTCTTCCTCTTGTGTTGGAGGCGGAGGTGGTCCTACGGCTACATCATCATCGGAAGGAGCTAGACTGGAGCTAGATTTAGCACCACCATGGCTGCTATTAGGGTTACGATTTGGACCGCGAACAGTTCGGAGCAAGGATGCAGAGGAGGAAGACAGAGAAGGGAATCCGGAATCAGGTTTCTTCGTGGCGGAATCAGGCGAAACTCCGGCGTCGGAGCGGCGAGTAGCGCTGTGGATGGCCTCGATAGGCGCGGAAACTTTGGATGTTTTACCAAAGGAAAGAGGAAAATGAGCTCGAAGACCTTCAAATTCATCTTCCATGGCTAATCAGAATTGTAAGATTTGGAGGATTCGATTCAATCATTCAACAAAATATAAAGTTCCGGTGACCTCGCCGCCATAGAAAATGCAGTTTCTACACCGGCGAGCAAAAGACAGTGGCGAACATATGATTGGGCCTCAATATAAAGGCCCACTTTACTTACGTGATACTAGGCCTTTTAGGTTTGGGTTGATTTTTGGGCTTAATTTGACCGGCCCAAAATGTTGGTTTGGCCCATGCATTTTAAATAAGCCCGTATAAAAATACGGTCTAAAATACACGGTTTATACTCGGTTTATACGCGGTTAGCGCGCAAATCGAGGTCGATTTTATGTCGGTTTACGTGGTAGAACGGGGTCCGTTTCCCGTTCAAACGGGGTCCGTTTGCTTTACACGTGTCCGTTCCGCGGACGACACGTGTGTGATTTTTTTTTTTAATTTTTTTTCCCGTTTCTGTGTTGAAAAAACACATTACTATTCCGATAAAATTCATCATCTCTCTCGTTATCGTTCGACGACGACGACGGCCCAAACCCTAGACGAAGTATTATAGTCGTCGTCATGAAGTGCATTTTCCGATTTCCATTACCTCTTCACGCTCCCCGAACTCGAACAGTGGCGTCCTGTAAGCCGAAANATTACCTCCGACGCCGTCTGCAACGCTTCCGGTGTCTCGACGAAGAAGAGGCTGTTGACAGGAGGTGATTCATTTTCTATCTCGAAAAAACTAGAATGGATTTGGCTCTTGTAATTGACGGGCTGATGATTGATTCTTAGTGTTGGAGTTTCGATTGTGGTGGAGAGATACGGAAATATTTGATTCCTCAGGGCTCAAATACGCTTTGGCTTCCAGATGCTTCCAAGGATTTTGTTTTCCCCACTGGCTTTCCTGGTTTAATACTTTATATCTATTCCTTTGTTGAGAGTCTCATGCTCGCCAGAGGTTACTAGTTCCTATAATGATCGCGTGAATCACATGGCACTATGGCAGCGTCTGTTTCAGATGATTACTTGGACTACATGCTCTTGCAGTTCCCTACCAATGTTACTGGATGGATTTGTAATTTATTAGTCACCTCGAGTCTTCTCAAGGCATGTCTCCCAATCTCTTTCTTATCCTTCCTTGTTACACAATTGTTAAGGTCTTCTTATGTCTGGACTTGTTCTATAGATGCTTGTTGACAATGTTGCAAACGTTTTTCAANATTTTCTAGATGATGACTCCCCTTTACAAGGCTTTATCCAAGAGCTGCCTGAAACTAAGCCTGACAACAATCCTCAGGGCTCACATACGCTTTGGCTTCCAGATGCTTTCATGGATTTTGTTTTCCCCACTGGCTTTCCTGGTTTAATACTTTATATCTCTTCCTTTGTTGAGAGTCTCATGCTCGCCAGAGGTTACTAGTTCCTATAATGATCGCGTGAATCACATGGCACTATGGCAGGGTCTGTTTCAGATGATTACTTGGACTACATGCTCTTGCAGTTCCCTACTAATATAACTGGATGGATTTGTAATGTATTAGTCACCTCAAGTCTTCTCAAGGCATGTCCCCCAATCTCTTTCTTATCCTTCCTTGCTACACAATTGTTAAGGTCTTCTTATGCCTGGACTTGTTCTATAGATGCTTTTTGACAATGTTGCAAACGTTTTTCATATTTTCTTGGCCAAAAATTGCAGGCTGTTGGCGTTGGCTCCTTCTCTGGAACTTCTGCTGCTGCTACTGCCGCTGCTTCTGCTGCGGCCATCAGGTTTAGTATTTAGGCCACTGCAAACTTAGTTTGTTTACTTCCACATTTTCTTTTCTCTTTCAAATGATACGTTGTCTCCTCAGATGGGTGTCCAAGGATGGAATCGGAGCTCTTGGCCGTCTTCTTATTGGTAAGGAAACCATGGGAAAGTGGATAAATGTCTGTGGGGTTATCAAAAAGCCTCTTCAGTAATAAGGGTATGTTTAACAGGTGGACGTTTNGCTGCTACTGCCGCTGCTTCTGCTGCGGCCATCAGGTTTAGTATTTAGGCCAGTGCAAACTTAGTTTGTTTACTTCCACATTTTCTTTGCTCTTTCAAATGATACGTTGTCTCCTCAGATGGGTGTCCAAGGATGGAATCGGAGCTCTTGACCGTCTTCTTATTGGTAAGGAAACCATGGGAAAGTGGATAAATGTCCGCGGGGTTATCAAAAAGCCTCTTCAGTAATAAGGGTATGTTTAACAGGTGGTAGTCTTTTTGACGATGATCCTAAGCAATGGCGCATGTATGCAGATTTTATTGGCAGTGCTGGGAGGTTAGTAGTAGAGGATTTGAATTCTTGGCGGGCTACATTTGGTTATAACTATCTATATCATATAACTGCGCGTGTTTTTTTTTTCNAGGGTATGTTTAACAGGTGGTAGTCTTTTTGACGATGATCCTAAGCAATGGCGCATGTATGCAGATTTTATTGGCAGTGCTGGGAGGTTAGTAGTAGAGGATTTGAATTCTTGGCAGGCTACATTTGGTTATAACTATCTATATCATATAATTGCGCGTGTTTTTTTTNCGCAGCTTCTTTGATCTGGCGACACAATTATATCCAACCCAGTTCCTACTCTTGGCCTCCACGGGAAATCTTGCCAAGGTATTTGTTATTGCAGTTTCCCTTTCCCGCCATTTGAGCAGTAAATCCTTGATTCAGATAGAGTGCGCATACTAAGACTTCACTTTTGAACTAGGCCGTGGCTAGAGGATTGAGAGACCCTTCATTCAGAGTAATTCAAAATCATTTTGCCATCTCAGGGAATCTTGGAGAGGTAGCAGCCAAGGTATGCTAGTCATGTATGTGTATCAAAACCCAAATACAAGCATGGAGTTGCTAAGGTGTTTACTCTATTACCAGAGTCT